>JANTPZ010153529.1:0-21046 GCA_025593235.1 Vachellia pachyceras | reverse complement strand
CAATTTACCCATGAGATTATTATGTCATTAGCTTGATGATGTGCTATGCTTTGGTTGTCTTTTGTGAATGCATGATAGATAGTTATGTATTATGTTCATTGTTATACAAATGAATGTGGTTAGCCAAGAATGACGAAGAAAAGTCAAGTATACTAGTGAAGTGATCGAAAAAGAGAAGGAGTTAGCACGAGAACTTCTAGGATATGCATGGGATATGGATATGAAGGTCCAGTGTTGATAAAGATTGTTCTCTTCAGTGCATACTAGATGCTGACACCCGAGGACTCCGTGAGCATATTGCTCTGCATGGACGAGGGTTTCGGTTAGCATATATCCAGATGGCTAGAGATGCATATTAGCTGGATCAGAATGTTCTACACCCATAAGCCGGTAGAGATACCAGTACCGAAGGGAGAGCTCCCAATAGAAGAAGAACTCCGGATACACTTCATTTGGATTAAGATCTACTATGATAGTATTATCTCGATGTTCAAGCGAGATATAAAGGCAACCCAAAGACCAAAGTTTAGAATGCAAAGTTGTTCAGAGGAGATAGTTTACGGGAAATCAAACGTCGCAAATTGATTTTTGCCGAACGTAACCTAGAATTGAATACTTGTGAAAGTATAGAACTACTTTTCTCCTCAAAGATGAAGATTTTATTTAATTGAATAGAAAGGGTCAGAGAGGCCTTTAAGCTTGATTAGTCACAAGAGGTGCAATAGGGACTTTCTCCTCAGTTGAGAGTGAAGTTAAAGAGTCCCTTAATGACATTTCGATAGTCAAAGTTTCCTGGAAGCATTTCCAAAAAGAGATTAGCGGACTGCCTCCAGAAAGAGAAGTGGAGTTCGTGATTGATTTGATAACAGGAACAAACCCAATTTTCAAGACTCCGTACACAATTGCTTCAATTAAGATAAAAGAAGCGAAGAACATATAGAAGAGCTGTTAAAGAATAACGTGAGTCTAAGATTGGGTGTAGACTACCATGAAATAAGTAAAGTGACGTAAAGTACGAGTAATTGCTTTCCCGTGCTGATGATTTATTGACCATTTGAGTGGTACCAAAATATCTTCTGAATTAGATTTTATATCAGGCTATCACCAACTCCGAGTTTGAGCTAAGGACAATTTCAAGACGGTTTTCCACACTAAATAGGAACATTATGAATTTCTAGTGATGCCGCTTGATTTGATGAATGCCCCTGAAATTTTCATAAACTACATGAAGAGGGTATTTTGGCAAAACCTGGATCAGTTTGTCGTAGTCTTATAGATAATGTTATAGTGTACTCCAGATCTTTAGAGGAATATGAAAAGCATCTGAGAATTATATTAACTGTCTTGAAAGAAAAACATTTTTACGCTAAGCTCAATAAGTTCTAGTTATTAATGGTGAAATTCTTAGGTGGGTGATCTCTTGGGAAGAAGTCGCTGCAGACTACGCCGAGTAAAGGCAGTACTGAGATGGAATCGGCCTAGGACACTAAGAGAAGAGAAATTCCTAGAGCATGTGATCTCTCAGGAAAGGGTCGCAGTGGACTATGCCGAGTAAAGGTAGTACTGAGATGAATATGCCTAGGATAGTAACCGAAGTTAGGAGCTTTCTGGGCCTAGCAAATTATTACAGATGTTTTATACAAAACTTTTCTCGAATTGCCTTGTTGCTGATTAAGCTCACTAGAAAGAATCATTTTTTTCATGGAATGAGAAGTGTGAGGTCAGTTCTAAGAGTTGAAAATGAAGCTAACCTCGACGCCTATAATAGTGATCCCAAATCCCCAGAGGACCTATGTGGTCTACAGTGATGGTGGTAAGCATGGATTGGGATGTGTGCTTATGCACAGGGTCGAGTGGTAGCTTATGCCTCACAACAGTTAAAGGTTTATGAAGAGAACTATTTCACGCATGATATTGAGCTAGCAGCGATAGATTATGTTCTAAAGATATGGAGGCACTAGTTATATGGAGCAACCATCAAGCTATGTTATGATTTTAAAAGTCTCAAGTAATTGCAATATTATAAAGAGTTGACCTTGAGACAAAGACGCTAGATGGAGTTGCTTAAAGACTATGACTACATTATAAGGTATTATCCAAGTAAAGAAAATGTAATTACCGATACACTAAGAAAGAAGACAGCACAGGTGGCCATGATGATGATGATAATGATGATGATGATGATGATGAATGAACAAAGATTAAAAGAGAACCTCCGAGCTTGGGGTGTATTTCATCAGTTATAAATAGACTGTGATAGACATGGTACTACTCAGATTCATAATGACAAAGAAAAAGCTTAGCAAGAAGATCATTTTGCTCAGAGCATAGAGACTCGAATGAGTCAAGAAGAAGCTAAAGAATTTAAGGAAACCTCTGAGGGAATAATTAAGTTCAAAGATAAACATTATCTCCCTCCAAAGCCTGCTTTGAGGCAGAGAATGCTAGATGAGACTAAGTCTTACCTCTAGGAATGAGATAGAAGAGATGATTAAGGAAAGAATCTCTGATAGTCCAGTAACATTTGAGGTTGTTAGAAACCCTAAGCTATTAGTGAGCTAGGTTATGATCGTATACTGGATAAAATACATGTTATCAAAGATAAAGTTCTATATATTACAATCATCCAAAAGTTCAAAAGAGTACAGAACAAAGAGACAGGATAGGATGAGATCCTGCCTAGTGGTTCTAATGCCAGATGTAAATAGAGGTATAAAGCATGAATAGTTAAAGTAAAGTTATGATATAAAAGTGTTATTTGGGCTGTATTTTTATGACAGTCAAGTATGAGAATGAGTTGGACAAACTTTGAATAAGTTGTTGTTAATTTCTAAAGAAATTAGAAAGTAGACGTACTAGAAGTACTAAAGTTGCTGAAAGGCTTCATAATTATTATGAGTAAGCCATATAAACTATGATAGACACAGTAGTCACAGCAGCAACAATATTAGTAACCACAATAGACTTCTCAACTTAAGTCAGGCCAAGTTAATTGTAATAAAGGCATAGTACTAGCAACGGAGTTTGAGGATACTTCGTGATGAATTATCTGCTAGTATATAGGCTTAAATCTTTACATGATGAAAGATTCCTATGAAAATAGAATGTAAAGTTTGAGTCTCTAGGGTTTAAGGAATTCAAGAGAATGGTTAAGGGACTTTTACATTTGTTCTTGCATTGGAAATGGCTAATGTTTAATGGCCATTACACTCTCCATTGTGTAGGCAAGAATTGTGTTCAAGAGGGTGATTTTCAAAGTGACCAAGACAAGTCACAAAATCAAGAACAAGTTGAGGAAAAGTAAAGCCTAATGATGTGCATGACTTGATGACATTGTTGAATGTGTTTATGAGTAACATTATGCTATGGCCATATGCATTGAGTATGTGCTTGGTACACAATTTGACTTTGTTACTTATGTTATGAACTTAAAGCATGTCATGCAAACTTTTCATGAATGTTAGTAAGCTTTGCTATTGAGATTTCCAAAAATCTCACTCTCCCCCACGAACCATTTCTAGGTGCAAGTTCATCCAAGGGAAAAGAGAAGGTTATGGAAGCATGAAGCTAAATTTATAATGCCTTCTTGGATGATATTTTGGTTATGTATTAATATGATGTTTTAGTTTTAAGTTGGCATGTAATATGTGATGTATATAGATATGCACATATGGTTGATATATTCTAGTTAAGGAACCTCAATTGCATGCTTAAACATGGGTAAGAAAGAAGTGGAAGTTAGGGTTTTAAATAGCAAAGTTTGAAATTGGGAAAGTTGCTGAAATGTTAAGTTAAGTCAATTAAACCCCTAACTTTGGGCTGACGAGAAATAGAGTAAATGAACTCCAAATGGAATGAAATTTTACAGAAAAATAGTTCATATTGCGAGCTTTTTATCAAGCCAAAGAACACTAAATTTGGAGTTTTGTACAGAAAGTTATTAAGTTCCAAATTTTGAAGAAAATCACTGAAAAACCTGGGAAAAATAGAAAAATGACCAAGTGTACAGTACATGTTTACGAATTAAACTGTATCATTTGGGAAAGTAAATGACTCAAGGAGTATTTTTACCTTGTAAAGGAACTTACAAGCTTCAAATATAAATTGGAAGCACTCAATTTCGATTTTTCTACAATTAGTTATGAATTTTCAAAGTTGGTCCTAAAACAAGTGAATAGTAACTTTCAAAAACTTCAAGTTTTCAAATTGAAACTTTTGGACCCTTTGATCATAATGAGGCTTTCTTTTGATTCTAATTCACTTTGTAATGAAGCTAGGGGTAAATTAAGGAGTGTCACAGCACCGTATTGTTTGTGATCATATCACTAAAGATAAGGAAGGAGGGCTTAGTATCTAGAGCCTTAGGAGACAAAATGAAGCTTTCATTCTTGAATTATGCTGGAAACTCCTAGCTTTGTGGGTCAAGGTTCTGAGATCCAAATATAAATGTTGGAACCTTAGTAACCTAAAACTAAGAAGGAAAAGAAGCTCTTCTCTCACCTAGATAGGAATTTGTGATATGTGGAAGTATTTCAAGACAAGTGTAGACAATAAAATTGGAAATGGAATAAACACTACTTTTTGGTTTGAGAGCTGGTTAGAGGTCAATAACCTCTCACAAACCTTATTCTTGGAAGGCAATGGATGATTCAAAGCAATGAAAGAGTTGTTGATTATGATAATGAGGATGGAAATTGGAGCTATGATAAGCTTTCATTCTGGCTGCCTCGTATGCAAGTCCACCCGTTAGGAGAAAGGAGAGGACCAATATATTTGGAAACAATCCACTGATGGTTCCTTTATTGTTTAATCTGCATGTCATTTTCATTTTCCAGGGAACCAAGGAGAGATATACATCATCTGGAAGAAACTATGGAGATGGAGAGTTTCAGAGAAGATCAAATCCTTCATGTGGCTCTTTCCATATGGAAGAACACATTGCGAAGCTCAGGAGACAAAGGGGTCCAATGGACAATTCCGGATATGCGTTTGGTTGTGATCACGAGATGTATATGCTCCAAGATTGTACAAAGGCTGCTACAAGATGGAAGTCTATTCTAAACCCAATTTTGTTTGTGTGGACATATTTCTTCTCTTTGTAGGGAATTGAATGTGATCAATGAAACTTGAAGAATGAGCAAGCATACCAAGAGCTAAGAAAGTAAATAGGCAACACTTTTTAACCACATTTGCAGGGATATCTAGGTTTCAAGATGTAACAGATTGTTCGAGGTCAATGTGCCTCAAGAGCCAAATAATAGGTTTGACTCTTTCTTCAAAGCCTATTGGGAAAAAGACTTGTTAGAATACAACAACATCTACTCCAATCACTTCTTGCAGCAACTTAATACTCAATAGCTTCTGACTAGAAGTGTCATGTTGGAGGTCTATGGCTCAGTTCTCTCAAATGGAAGAGTGATGTGGAGGGGTAGTGAGAGGTGCAGAAGGATACTGGACATTCCTTTTCAATTGCAAGCTAACCTATGTCCCATTGAAAATTAATAGCATGCAATTGTATTGGAACAAAGGATATATAAATATTGTAATGATATTGACTGTATTAAAGTAATTGATTTTTGTAACAGAGAATACGGGGTTACTTATCCTTATAGTGACATAGTTGAGAATGCGAGGCTAAATGTTAGCATGGACTATGTCATATTTTAGTTAGATATTGTTATTATAAAAACCTAAGTATGAAAGGTAACTTCTGACTATATAGTAGCCTCCCCATGTGGGTGACTTGAATCGACCTTGTACAAGTTACGTAATCATGCTTTTTTGTAACTAAGTTTGAGTAATGTTATCCGTTTTTATTCCAAAAAAAAAAAGCTATGGAATGAAACCAACTTGCCCCATCCCACCAACCGGAGAACAAGTTGGGCCCCACTATATTTGGCTACCGACTACCTTCACCAACCCCTGATATTTTCAGTCAGTACAATTAAAAAAATAAAATATAACGAGAACCACAGCTAACTTGAAGTGAGGCTAATCCCGTAGGAAAGCAAAGGATTTTCCCCTCCTGCTCCAATGGCAGTAACTTCAACTTCACTTGCATCCCAACTATCTAGCCCCAAATCCATCTCTTCCACCTCCTTTGCCCCCAATTTCTCTGGTCTCCACCGCTCCTGCTTCAAACTCGATTACTTCAACTCTCAATCTGTATCCTCCACTCAATCCTTTCTTAAACATGTTCATTCCACTCTCCGGCTCTCCTCATCCGGTAAGGCCTGCTGTGGCGTTATCACCATGGCTGGCTCTGGCAAGGTATGTTGCCCCCCTCATAGCAGTTTTTGTTTTATCAACATTTTTGTGGAGTTGAGATCTTCGTAGGCTTTTAATTTGGTAGCTTTTGATGGTTGAGACTTGTACCAAAGATTCTTGGTGTTTCTTCAGGGAATGTATTTCTCTTAAATGTGGATTCCTGTTTATTGATGGAACATTATTTATACCACTTTCGTACTTAGATTTTCAGGGTTTTTAATTCCATTTTAGTCTTTCATGACCCTTCTTGTGCTTAGTTTGAGATTTAGAATTGTTGAATTGGATTAGTGTAATTTTGGGTGCATTTGCCATGAATAATGATACAAATGTGCTTAAATTGTATCATGAGCAAATGATGCTTTAAATATTTGCTATTCTATTTTAGAAATTCTAAATAAGAACATGAGAGGATAGCTTTAGAGAAGTTGTCTTCGCCGCAATTCATAGTTCGCTGCTACTAAAGTTCAAAACAGATGAGCATGAACTCTCGGGAGAGGTTCGCCGCGGTGAATATCGGGCAGCAGCAACTAACTAGGCTCCAAAAGGAAAATAAACCCGACCCACCTTCTTGGATCTGACCATGGATGGTTATTATGACCTAAATAGGGTAAGTGTCGAAGTAGAAGAGAGAGGAGAAGGTAGAGAACCGTTCCATTTCCCATCAAAACCCTACTACCATTTCATTTCATCCATAATCCATTATGATGCCTCAATCTTCCATTTGGAGTTCGATTTTCCACTATATGATTAGCTGAGCATCTCCCTTCCTCTTAAAGATGAAGATAGCCTGAGTTCGAAGTGCCAAAAGGGGAGTATTGGTTTTCAATCTGTATTTATGTTATAGATTACTTTGTTTCTGAGTAAGAACTTGTAATTTATACATAGATACTTGGTCTTGGTTGGGCCAAACTTGGATTAATTGTGCATTGAACTTGTTTTGTGATTGACGTGATAGAGTGAAGTCTTACTTCTATCTACTCAATGAAATCTTTGTTGTTCGCTTCTATCTTCCTAGCTGTGCTTGATTTTAGAGGCAATGATGTGTTGAGTTGAATTTGTCACTTTGCGATTTCCGTACACATACTAAGTGTTTTTAAAGGGTTTCATGGAATGGAGTTCATTACATGGAATTTCTGACCCAGCGAGTTGTTGGGGTTTTCATTACGAAACTTAGTGCAAGAACTAATACTTTCCCTAGTCTTTTACGAACTATGACGGTTTGATTCATTTTCAAAAGGAACTTCATTATCCATACTTTACACTTCAATTATGTTTTCACTGCTTTCCCTAAATCAAAAATACCAAAAAAGAAGTTTTGTTTTATTTTGTAATTAGCTCTAGGTATATAGCAATTTTGAATCGAAGAAAAAAGATTTAATTTGCAAAGCGAACCTCATTGCAAGCTAGTAAATAGTGGTACATAAATAGCTCTAGAGAGAATGACCCTAGCCTTGCACCCTATGCAATATTTGGAAATCACAAATATTTTGATCCATTTCCAAGGTTATAGACAATGACAAAATTTTATAATCTGTGGCTTAGGTCGGATTAGTTATGTATTTTTTTTGTTTACCTGAGTCTTCTGTGGCTACTTTTAGTTTCTTCTTAAGTTAATCCTTTGAAAAATGGAGTATAGAAAAAGCTGTAGATTGGACTGAGTTTTGGCTGTGATAATTACTTGGAAACGACTAATGTCTTTTCCTGCTTTCTTTTAGGTTGAAATGGTCAACGAACAATATCATAGCCTTTGTCACCAAGTTTGACTTGGATCCTTCTTCTTAACATTCTCCATACTCCATCTCATAAACAAATTAATGCAAAGAGTTTGGACATAGGAATGCAGTAGTAATTGAACTTTATTTCTACTATATTTTTGCTTGGATTTCCAAAGCCTTTGATGCAATTTTGACCCTTCATGACCCTTTTTGAGCTTAACTTGAGATTTAGAGTTGTTAATCTTGATTAGCTTGATTTTGGGTGTATTTTCCATGAATAATTATATATTTGCACTTAATTTCCATCATGAGCAAATGATACTGCAAATGTTTGCTACTTTATTTCAGGAACTCTAGCAAATAACATGAGGAAGCAACTCTGGAATAGTTCACCGTAAATAATATTTCGCCATGACCAAAGATTAAGTAGGCGACCAAGACTCTTAGGAGAGATTCACCACAACGAAACCTCAAGTTTGCCGTGGTGAATATCGTACATCAGCACCAAATCAGGCTCCAAATGGAAAGAAAACCCAACCCACCTTATTGGATCTGACCTTGGATGGTATAATCTATTTAGGGTAAGTGTCGAAGGACGAAGGCAAAAGGAGGCAAATACACATTTTCTCTCATCTTTCACCATCACAAAACCCTAATCTCATACATCTACATCCCTAATCCATCCATGCATTTCTATTCATCCATCCGGAGTGCTGAACAACCTGCAATGAGTAGCTGAGCATCTCCCTTCCTCTTGGAGATGAAGACAGCCTGCGTTCTAAGTACTAAAAGAGGAGTAATCGCTTTCAATTTTATGTTATGGATTATATAGTTTATGAGTTAGGACTTGTGATTTGTATGTAAATACTTGGTCTCAGTCGAGCCAAACTTGGATTACTTGTGTATTGAAATTGCTTTCTGTTTAACTTGGTAGAGTGAAGTCTCATTTTTACCTATTCAATGAAATATTTGTTGTTCTCTTCTATATTCCTAGTTGTGCTTGATTGTAGAGGCAATATTGTGTTGAGTTGTATTTTTAACTTGGCACACAGTAAGTGTTTTTAAAGGATTTCATCGAATGAAGTTCATTGCATGGAATTTCTAACCCAGCGAGTTGTTGGGGTTTACATTACAAAACTTAGTGCGAAAACGATTACTTTCCCTCATATTTTGTGAACCATGATGGCCTAAATCATTTCCAATAGGAAAACCATCATCAAACTTCTTTTACATTTGAACTCTGCGTTTACTGTTTTCCAAAAAAAAATCCAAAAGAAATTTTACTTTGTAATTAGCTTTAGGCACATAGTATTTGAATAAAAAATGGTTTTCATTTGGAAAGCGAACTTGATCTCAAACTAGTTAACTATTGGTACACGAAGCTCTGTAGAGAACGACCCTGGGGTTGTACCCTTACAGTCTTTGGAAATAACAATTGTTTTAATTCGTTTCTAAGGGTTTACAACGACACATTTTTAAACTATCATCTGTGCCCATTCTGGATCAAGTAGCCACCTCAAATGCATGATTAGACTACTGTGTGTTAGAAGATATCCAAAATGGTGTAACTTTGATATCTTGAGGTGCTCACTCACTCCTTCTCATAACAGAAATTGGACAACCTAATCATTTATGCGAAAAGGATTTAAGAATCGGTGTATGGTAGCTGCTTCAACTCATGCATGGCCTACTCTAAGTGAAAGCCTCAATTTATTTTGAAATACTATTTGCCTAATTTTCGTAAATGTTTGTTGCAGATGTTGTTGTTGCACTTCCCTTTGTGTACATATATCAGGTGAAAAACTCGATCACAGATCGAATTGGGATATCTACCCAGAAGTCTTTGGTGGGAAAAGGTGGTGCTCTTACTAGAGAAATTAGGTTAGCTTCTTTCCTGTCAAGCTTGGCATGTTAATCAGTGATTGGACTTTTTACTGATGCAGAATGTTAGGTCTGTTGGATGATAATTTTATATGCACTTAAAAAATTGCTTCAATAGTTATAAGCAAACATTTTTTGTCTAATCATCACGACTTTAGTTCCCTAGGCCTAGATTCTTAGTGCATGATTGAGGTTAACATAATTAAGTTTAGCCTGCATTTTGCCAATGTTGTGATTATGAGTTTCATTAAAGACTAAGTTCATTAAAGACTAAGCTATCATATAGTTTGTACTTATCTTCTATTGCTCATTTTCTTAACTGCACTAGTCTCTAATTTGCATCATAACTTCCTCTTGGTAACTCCACCCACGGATGGATTATTTCAAACTTAAGATAATTTTTTCCCTAGTTTTTTAAAGTAAATAGCGGAAGTCACTTGTTTCCATCTAAAAGTAAATAAAATCAACTCATTTGGTTACTAACTGCCACCTGACACTTTGTAACAGTCACACTGATGAAGATATCAATAGGCTAAGAAACTGGAAAGGATAGTGGCAGAACAGTAGAAAATCCGTCAGAGAAGGCCAGGGAGAAGAGAATCACAGAGAGAAGGAGACGATTCCACACTATTCTTCCATGCCTCCAAACCCTTCTCACTTCATCTATATACTTCTTTCATGTGAGCCCATGCATGCCCCTAAGCCTAATAGTGTCATGCCCAATACTCAACTCCTTCAGCCCAATAATACTATGTCCATTCGTTACACACTTGTAGTGTGGAGCAACTTAAAGACTTGGCTGTAAGTGGGTTATTCTTGGACATTTTGAACAGAGGCATATTATTGGAGAAAATGATGAGTTGAATTTTAGAAATGATTTCTAGAGTATTTCTCATAGAAAATAATGGTTAAGAAATTAATTTAAGCTCTGCCAACCAGTTTATAGGAAAGAATGCTGCCTATGCTTTGAGCCAGGGTGTTGGGGTGATAACATGCATTGGGGAGCTTTTACAAGAGAGGGAAGCAGGGAAAACCTCTGATGGCTGTTTCCATCAGTTGAAGGCCTATGCAGGTGAGGTTTTTAATCTTGGCTTTTATTTATATTCTGTCTCTACCTTTTGAGGATAAATAAGTCAGAAGGTGGGGAGACATTGCAGTTTGCTCATGTATCATTTGCTACGTTCGATGTGCACAAATGTTGTACCTAGCTGGGATAATATTCTTATTGCATATGAGCCAGTATGTTCCATTGGAACTGGCGAAGTGGCCACTCCCGAGCAAGCTCAAGAAGTACATGTAGCTGTTCGTGATTGGCTTTCTTCTTCATCTTTTTATTTAATTTTCCTTTCTTCTCATCAATATTCAATGTTTTACATCAATGCTGCATGGTACACATGTCAATTAATGAACTATAGACCTAGATAGTTGTTGGCTCTAGTTAGAGATTAAACTAATTATGGAAGAGTAGTTATAGGATTTTGAGAATGAATGTCTATCATCAAGTGGTATGAGGAACCTTGGAATGATCAATGAATGAATAGTTAGGTATTGTAATATGAAATTTTTCTGTTGCTCTTACAACAACACTGATTGTAAAGATATTAAACCTCCCTCTTTTTTAATGGTTTTAGAAATAATTTATTCATATTTCTTATGGTACTTTATAAATTTTTTAAACTTTATTAATAGGGTTAAATTAACTTTTGGTTCCCATAGTTTCCCACAATTTACTTATAATTGGATATTGACGTTTCAAACACGCTTTCTGGGAAGGAAATAAATCATATAAAAAATATTTTTTACTAGAGACACGGTGGCAACTTTTTTTTTTTTGAGTTACAATGGCAAGCTAAGTTTGAAAAGAGCAAATTAATAGTCCAACCCTGGGTTTATACCCCTACCAAAAGACTGATTAGTCAGAAACTGCTCCTTACAACTAGGCGGGGCATGAGGAATAAAGTGAATCTGAGAGCCTCCCTTGCGAACTTCCTTAACTAAGATATCATAACACATCAAGCTTTTCCAAGGAACGTGATATAACTCCGCCTTCCACTCTCCATACAGAAGATGACGAGTAGCGTCCACTTCATGCTGCAAATAATAAGTAGGTCCTCAATCCCTGAGCAAAATATTGAGTGCTTCTAGTGAGTCTGAGTAGACCTAAACGTCCTCCAACTGCAAATAATGGTATACTTGTTACCCTATTTGGATCGCCAAAATCTCCATTGCAGTTACAGTGACTTGTTCGAGTGTTCTTTGGAAGCCCATAATTCAGCACCCCTGGCCATCCCTGATGAGCTCTGCAAACTCCAACTTAAAAAATTAGAGATTGTGTACGAGATAAAATTAGATATCATATTGGACAGACTTTAAGATCTGATCAATTCTGTACTATTCATATTGCTTTGACCATTGTATTTTTCAATTGTATGTAATATAAAAGTATTTTTTTGCATTTACACTTTTATCGTTTCATTTCTATCTAATTTTCTAAAAAATATAAAATAATTATATGTATTAATTATATTCATACCCTTTTAAACATTTTTGTCCAAAAATCACTTTTTCAATATTTATCCAAACATAAATCCATTCTATAAAAAGTCATTTTAACCAATGGTTCATTCAAACGTTACTACATTTTGGCCAACAGTTTATCCAAATATAAATAAAATGCATTTTGCCAACAACATTTTCACCCAATAATCGTTCTCCCAACAAATTCTCAAACACACAAAGTCTACATGGTCTAAATGGTGAGCTCTTAAAGTTGATCCAACTATTTTCTAATAGAATTATTTTTTAAGAGAAGCTTTGAAATTTTACTTTCTGTACATTCAAGTGCAGATGATCATTTATGCATTTCTGAGCATGAAATTTCTGTTTCTATTATCAATCCCTATTTCATCTCTAACAAAAGTATAGAGACTATCAAGGATTACTACTTTCATGCGTTTTTTGTATTGTTAGTTGATAGATGATTTGTTAATAGTTAAAAAACTAGACTCGCATTATTTTGGTTCTACAGCCTTCACTTACGGCTGCAAGAGAGACAACTTTTACTACCCTCCAGAATGGGACCCAAGTCAGGTTTGTTTGCTTAGAGGCTTTGTTTTGGTTCATTCCAGAACAGTATAGTAGCAGCATGCTCAACACCATGTTTTTCCTTTTCAAGGTTCTTTGAACAAGTTCTCAACTATATGGAATGGTAAAATCATAGGATATGAATTCAAATATTTCAAGAAATATAACATAATATGGTGTCTAGCTATAAATAGTAGAAATGTGAAGCATCAGACATACTCGGTAACAACAGACAAACGCTCCTTCAAAAGTAAATTTTCACGAGACTCAACTTCTAGCAATTTCATCTCCAACTAAGAACTTTTTCTATTGACCTCAGCAAGCTTAGCTTCTGCATCATGCAACTTCTTATCAAAAACAGATGACTTCCCTTCAATTCCATCAACCAATGCACTTGCTTCAGCCAATTTTGCCTGGGAGGAAAACTAGACTTGGTTGTGCTCTTCTCGCATTACACGTAAAGCACTTTCAAGCTGCAAACCAATCCATTACAACAGGATCATCATAATAATTCATGACAACAAACTTCTATAGATTCATTTTTTTACTACAACTTGTATAGATTCTACAAATCTTAGAGATGGGCAATCGTAGTAGCTCGCAAAAGCAACATGGTCATGCATAGATATCCTACGAATATATCATCATTCTGGACAAGAAACTCACTAGTAAAACATGAGAAAAATAAATTGATGTAGGAAATGAACAACCCTAACTTAGAGGTGAGAAAGTACAAATTACTAATACTAAAATTCAACCATTAAGACATAAAAGCACAGTCAATGTTAAGATTGGGAAAGCTCAGATAAAGGAAGAATACACCAAGTCTGATTCCACTAATCAATGAACACTTAAATTTTTCAAAAAAAAAAAGGAAAAGGTTGTGGCAATTCCACTCATGCAAGGATCATATGCTTCTCAAGGATACAACAATCACAGATGAACATCTTGCAAGTAGCATAACTATGAAAGACACAGTAGGACAACCCATTGATGAAACACACATCCAACCAGGAATGAAACACCTAACTCACATTCCTCATAACCTCCTTTACAATACACCATATCTTAAAGCTAATTTATGTATTGCATCAGACAACATGCAGAATCAGATTAGACAAAAGACAACATCATGGATGGCAGAAGATAAATATATGCAAGCACATACAATTTTGGATAGTGAAATATAATTAAAGAAAGTTACCGACATCAGTCACACGCTGCTTCTCTGTGTTTAATGCTTTCCTTAAAATTTCCTCATGCTTTCCAGCTTCAGATAATGCAATTAAGTGTGATGGCTGCTTTTGTTTAAAAATCTCCTGAATTTCAACTAATTCCTGCCTTAGTTCATCAAACTTTGAGCTCCATTCTTCCTTCTCTATTAGTAGAAGGCCCATGTAGTACTGGTAGTCATAAAGCTGCGTGCGGATGGAGATAATGAGAGAGAATACATCAGCAGTCAAAAGAAACACAGCAAATGTTTCCACAAAAACTTGTTTTATTTAGATATATTGTTTTCTTCAAATAGCAAAAAAGAAATAACCCATGTTGCGGATGCAGGCATATAAGAGAGTATGGAACACAATAGTTTTTCAGAAATATAAGGTACAAGTTGGCAACACATACTGATTAAATCTATCAAGCTTCTAGTATATGATAATATTTACAACATCTAAAGAATAGGTAATGAAACTTCTTTGATATATATCTTAATTTGATATTTAAGTTCATTTAACTTGAATAACTTCGGCTGCAATTTTATATAATATTGAAGTAATTAGTTTTTCTTGTAATTGTTGAGATAGAAATACTTCATTTCCAATGTTTAAGATCGAGTTAAAAATTGCAAACATACAATTCCAATATGTATTGAAATCAAACTTTAAAGAAAATGACTACATATAAGTTATTTTGGAACTCCTCATGCTTCATGGGAAAGAAGCTGTGTTCAAACTAACAGGATTTTTTTTTTGGAGTGGGACATGGGGGAAACAACCAACCAACATTTTACTACAAAGAAAAGAAGCAGCAAAGATTTTGCTTAATTGGCCTATAAACTATATCTTATTTTGCCCCTTTTGGATCCATACAGTCTCTCAGTATATGAACATGACAACATGTGTATCAAGTGATTTAAGTGAGTTTAATATCCATGTAGTGATGAAATTAAATATTAGTAGAAGTGAAATTGGAAGCCAACTGTTGGCAAGAAAGAAAGAAAGAAATTAAAAGCCAACAAAAACTTAACATCAATAGTGAAAGACTTGAGAACTAACTTTAGCCACCTTATTCTAAAAGCATCATACTGAGGGTAATAAGTAGAATCCGGTTTCCTATGCTATCAAAGATAGCCATCATGATATTTGGACTCGTCAATTGTTCAGTAATGAAACCTTCTAAGCAATCATACTAAAAGAATTCCTTAATTAACCCTAAAAATTTCCAACATAGTTAAGTAAAACATGAGAGACATCGCTTGTATTCATTCTGGAGAGTATTTGTCTAGAGAGAACATTTACATATGATTTCATTGTTATTTAGATAATAAGCTAGTAACTACTAACAGTAAGGATCAAGGCACATAATAAACCACCAACAAGTATTCAAAATTCTCAAGCTTACCTCTTTTTCAAGTCTCAAAACCTTATCCAGGAGTGCTTCATGATCCTTCTTCTGCATCACCGCTTTGTCCAACAATCTCGCCTCCTTAAACTTCTTCCAATCCTCAATGTTCCCCATAGAGTCAAACACCCCACCATCTTCTGCTGCTTCTCACTCAGAGAACCCAATGGCGGCGGTGGACCATAGCCAAAAGCAACGGCCTTCCCTTTTCCAAAATTCATAAGGTTCGAACTCGCCCCAAGCCCACTTCTTTGGCATGTAAAACACGTTCTAGTAGACCAATCCTTTTTCCGCCTCGTATACATAAGAATGTCAGAGTCAAATATCGTCGGTGAAAAGGTTCCAGAAGCCCAAGAAATCCCGTGGCAGAGATACCAGAGGCGAAAACTGGGCGAGCCAATAACAGGGTAAGGAAAATGAAATTCAGATCTGAAATTATTTTTCCTATGACGCCTTTGATTCAGTGACAACTAGAAAGTACAGAAAAATATATACAAAAAACTCCACGGATGCAAAAAACTCCACAGATACAAAAATTTACTCATCACTATCAGTCACGATTTTGAACCAAAATTTCCACATAAAAAAACTCCACAGAAACCTAAGAATCATCTACAAGCACAGTGGATATCATAATAGAGACCATCTACTTCTAAGCATGAGATTATAGTAATATAATCAAATGTTAAACCACATAGGGTATTTGAATGCTTATCCTCCGGCAACTTAATTGGATAGACTTTGTTGAACCAAAAATCAGAACAAACAGAGCAAAAATTAGAGAAGTGTACGAGCGACGGTGACGCAAGAGCAACGGGCAATGACGATGAGCAACTGCAAAGAACAACGGTGACATGAGTGGAGACGGCAATGTGAGGGATGGAGTCTGGATTGTGGTGATAGCAACATGAGTAGAGACAGTGACGACGATGCGAGGGCAATGTGAGAGATTAGAGCGGTGGAGGCTGTAGTGTTGAGTGTTGAGCAGATGAGGGAGCGTGACCTAGGGTGAGTGAGTGAGATTGATTGAAAATGGAAGGAGCAAATCTAGGAACGTCCAGTTATTGCCCTTTAGGCAATGTTTGGTTTGATGGACGTTATGCTTATACGTAGCCATATGGACTTCTGGACCCTTTGAAACTTGCTACTACCAAAGATCCAGTGTCTTCTAAGGCTGAAAAACAAAAAATAAAAGACGATCCTAATCCAAAGTCTTCCAGGACTTGGCTAGGAGTGTTCATGAGTCACAATCAAACTCAAGTTGGTTAAAGATTTTATTTTCATTGAACCGAGTAGGCCTATAAGCAAAAGTGAAGTGGCCACTGCTGGCTATATAAAATATATAGAAAAATATGTTAATATCTCGTAATAGAGTGAATCAAAATTTTAATACTTGTTGAAAGATGCGTCTACGTTAAATCTTTAGATGAGATTGCTTCTAGTAAAAAAGATATCAATATATCTAATAATAGTATAATACCTCTCCACCAAATCACTGTTCACAAGCAAAATTTTTAAATTTCAAAACCCCCGCCATTCTCACTCACAGGCACACGTCTTTTGGCAGTTTTATCTTTTCTTGCATCTTTTTCATAGAAGTGGGCAAGGGTCACTATGCGAGAAGCTCGGCTAATTCATTTCTCGCACTCGCAGTCTCACCCCATAGAGTAATCGCCTCTCACAGCTCAACTTAGTCCATTCATCCTCTTCTCCTTTAGCGAACTTCAGGTTTCACGCGGTGAACCTCAACCGAGAGTTCTTGCATGACTACTTGAACTTTGGCTGCGGCAAATATTAAATTGAACCGCGATGAACTTCTCTAGAACTACTTCCCTTGCCCTTTTGTAAGGAGTTCCTGAAATGAAATAGCAAATATGGGCAGTATCTTTTGCTCATGATGCAATTTAGGCACAATAAATCATTATTCATGGCATAGGTACCTAAAATCACATTAATCTAAATCAATAACTCATAATCTAAACTTAAGCACGAAAAGGTCATGTATGGGCTAAAATTGACTCTAAGACTCCAAAAATTCAAGTAGAAAACTAATACAATTAAAGCTCAATTAGTCCTGCTGCAAAGTCTATTGACAATGAAGTAGTGGGTGTCCATCAGCTTAATATCAATGTTAATGATAGCGGTAAGCTATCCCCTCGAGCTTTCTTAAATACAAATTTTGATGGAGTCGAAGTTTTAGGATCCCAAACAAATTCAGATCGATCTGAAGGTTAGTTTTTTCAAAATATTTAATAAATTTCATATGTATGTTTTTAGGGGTACTATCAAAATAACATTAAATGGACATAGTATAAATTTTTGAAAATGGAAAACTATTATGGATTTGAAATCACAAATTGCAAGTTTCTTTCCACGGAAAGAAAATGAAAAGTGGGATACAAGAGGTAAATGAAGAATAAATAAATGTTTGGTCATAATTATGGAATCATTAATTACAGTAGGCCTTCCATCACGATCTGGAAATCTCCCAGACCTGCAAATGCTGGAGACATCAAGCAGAGTCAAACATTAGGTCATATGGGAAATATGATGGACAATCTCTTTCTTGGAAATCTTACTTCCAAATCTCAAAGCCGAACTTCAGATGCTTCTCAACCTCTTTCTCTAGCTATGGTATCATGCTGGATATGATTATCTTTTTGTGATCTAATGTCATCTATTTTGGAATAACACTTCAGTTATTTATGAATTTTTTGTTCAAAAGTACATAATCATATATAGCAAATGATTCAGTACAGCTAGTGTTTCATCATATATAGAAAAGTTGAGCTGTTGTTTGGGATGTAGTTTTTGCTTGTAAGATATAGTGTCTTTTAGTTTTGAGAAAAACTTGTATTGGACCAAAGTGAGCTGTGGAGAGCTGAATGCAAAAATGTTTCTCTTTCCTTAGTATTTTAATGCTTCTATTTGCAGTACTAATGACTTTTTTGCAGTTATTCTTTTCTTTTTTTGGGTGATTTTTCAGGAAATTTGTTGACTAGGATTTTCTTTAGGCTTTTCGTGTTATCAATTATATGGAAGCTTTGCTTCTTTTTGAAGGCTTCTAACTGAACACTGCCACTATTTTAATTGAAGTGTTTGTGTGCAGATTGACTTATGTAAATGCATACTTGTGTATATATTCAGCTCACCGTCTCTGGTTAAGCAGTTCAATGATAGATTAGTGGCTCGCTGGAAACTACTAGGATAAGTGATGCGGTAAATTCTGAGAAGCCAAATTTGGTTATGGATCCTAATCCTCAACATCCTTGTGCATTTACTGCTGCTGATCTAGCTCAGATGAAGGGTTACAATGGTTTAGCAGCTTATCTTTCGAAAAAGTCTTTGGTTGAGCAGTTCAATGACATGAGCATAGCAGGAAATACCAGTGGCTTGCTGGAAACTACTAGGATAAGTGATGCGGTAAATTCTGAGAAGCCAAATTTTGCCAAATATTTGCAGCAATGAAGATCCAACATGCTTTTCGAAGCTTTGAGTCGAGGAAGTCTTTGGCTGCTGCTGCTCGCATCCAGCATACCTTCCATACATGGAAGATGCATGGATAATTTCTCAATACACATCTCCAAGCAATGAGAATTCAGGTCAGTGCCACCATTATGCCTCTGATGGTACTGCTTGCTGAGCAAATATATGTTCCATTGCAAATCTATGTCCTTGTTGTAAAATTAAAAAATCTGACATTGTGTCGGCATTGAAAGAAAATGGGAAGAAAGAGAGAAGGAAAAGGTGAAAAAGGAAGATGAAAAGGAGAAAGAGGGAATTAAATGAATGAAGAAAAAAATGAAAAGAGAGAGGATAAAAGTCAAGGGAAGTAAATGAATGAAGAAAAAAAGGAGTAGAGAGAGACAAGAAGTGTGTGTGTGTGTGTGAGTTTGTGCATGGGGTTATAAATACTCCAATGCACTTCCTCTTTCTCTCTATTTTTATCTATCTCCGAGAAGTGAAGGAAGTGTGTTTCTCAGTTCATTTTATTAAGATAATTTAGGTAACTAAAATATCTTCTTTTCAATAAGTTTCTTTTATAAAATTTGTTATATATTTTTTTTAATCTTTCTGATGGTGTTAATTTTATTGTGATCAATAGAAATTTTTGAAGTTGGTATTTTAAGAAGCATTGAGTTTTAACAATATAAGTCAATAGTAATGTAGAGGATTTTAGTTGATAATTTTACACGGATTGTATTTAGATAAGGTTATTTTATTACTTTAAAATAATAGTTGTAGAAATTAAGTAACAATTGCTATTTTTGAACTGGTGGGTTGCTTAAAATTTTGTTAAATAATTTATTTGAGTTATTAAAAATGGTATTAGTATTTCTAACGGTTTATATTATTTGGAAAAAAATATAAGATTTATTAAATAACAATTTCATGTTGAGAATATAAATTTTAAATTAGAGATTTTGTATAATGATAATTATTCGGTGTTAAATTATGATTTAATTGAATTATTAGAATTATGAGAAATAAAAAAATTAAGTGAGAATGAATAATTGAGATTTGAATACAAAATTATAATTTTTGGGTAATTAAAGTGAGAAACTTTAAAGTTAGTCAGGTATGTTAATTATGTAATTTGTATATTAAATTTGTGTCTACATTATTGTGTAGATTGGGGGGTGTGTGTGATCCAAATTTTGAATTGTACTCTTGGTTTCTAAAGTTGTCGAGGTTAAGCTTGGAGTTGAGGTAACCGGGGTTAATTTATTTTATATGCACTATATGGACTATAAGGTATTTTTGGAACCTTACTTTCTTTTATAATTTTTTTGCCGAATTACTTTCTTTTATAATATTGATATGTGTTTTTGAAAAATCATGTATATGTTGAATATTTACATTTATCAGTGAAGCAGTGTATTTTCCAACATATATGGGTAATGATTATGGTTGAAATGATTACTATTGTGGTGATTATGAATTATGTGGTTTGTTATTATTGTGGGATGTTGATGGACAAAAATACATATTATTGAGTGTATTGTATTATTTTATGGATATATTGGCTTGTGTGGAAGAGATGCGGTTGTTGTGTGCCCATCGGCTCTCTCACTCTTGGCCCAGATTTGAGTTGAGTGTTTTGGGTGGACACCTTCCTGTTACGGTATATTTGGTGGTGACATGGAAGGGGGCAATGTTCTTGATGTGACTAGCTAGCCTTTGGCCGGGTATACTAGCACTGATAGACTGTACCACGTCCAGATGTTATAAGGGGGAGCAGGATGAATGAGTGGGGATGGTTTCATTTATTGAAAGTATTATTATTATTTTGTTATTGAAATTCTAATATAATTGCTGATAAACCTGCTTCTCTAACTTACAATCCTTTCTTGCATATTTTATAAATTGATTTTGGTTACGGGGACTTAATGTCTCACTCTGTGGTACTGACATTTTTTAAGGTGAGAACTCTTGTCAAAATAGTGGTCCAGCAAAGCAGGCAGAAGCATAAGCGT
>JANTPZ010153526.1:0-10794 GCA_025593235.1 Vachellia pachyceras | reverse complement strand
CTCTTGAATATATTAAAATCATCATCCTCAAAATTTCCCTTGATCCATCCAAAATTAACAGGATTAATTTATCCTGCCGAAAACTCCTGAAAACGAACAATTTTAGAATAAATCACTTTTGGGGCCTTATAATTTTCTATATTTTTCATTGATATTTTAGCCCTTCTTATTTCCCCAAAATACCTTCTAAATTTTCCCAAATTAATTTTTGTAACAAATTATATTTTTGGGGATTTTTCGGGCATTTTCCTCATTTTTGGGAAAATCGCCTTAATCGTACTTTGGGCAATAATTTTGTAAAATATTATAAATTCCACTGAATCTCTATAGACTCTGCTTTTTGATCTTAGGGAACTCCTGATACCTTAAATAAATATTTTCAACCTTCAGTCTTTAAAATTCCATAATTCCTTATCCAGACCGAATTTCAACAATCGGTTGAATTTCTGGTAATCAGTGAGTTCTGCGCTATCTTTTGGGCATCTGTGACTTTTTCTGATTTCTGGTCAACTGTTTGACTTTGACTTTGACCAAAATGCCCTTACACTTTCTCTTAATGACCAAAATGCCCTTTGACAGTCTAACTTTTCATAAATTCCCATTTTTCCCTTAACCTTTTGGCCCTTGATCTTTTGGTTTCTGACCCCTTGAGCACTTCCCAGGAGGTCACCCATCCTGAAATTGCTCCCGGGATGAGCACACTTAACTTTAAAGTTCTTACCGACTTCCATCCACCAGGCCAAATCTGATTCTACGACTTCCGGCCAACTATTTCCGTACTTTCTATCCGTGGGCTCTAACTTAACTTTTGACTACTGGTTTGGCCTCTTTTATCTAATGACCATATTGCCCTTGGTCTTTATATTTAATGACATTTATGTCCCTGGCTTACATCCTTAAAAAATCTCAAAGCCTTAGGACTAAATTGACCAGGGTCTTTTTGGTCCTCCGACATCTTTTCTTTTTGTACTCTTATTTCTGGGCCTTATCTTATCTTCTAACGATTCGGCCTCTTTGTTAGTTTACCGAAAAGGGTGGATATTACAGTAACTTGTTAGGATACAGTGTCAAGGGGCATAAAGCATGTCCGATATGTGAAGCAGACACACACTTCTATCAACTTAAGCATGGGAGAAAAACTGTCTACCTTGGTTATAGGAGGTTTCTTCCTTGGTTTCACCCCTATCGTATGTTAAGAAAGAGTTTTAACGGCTTTCCGGAGAATGGAATGGCTACAAAAGCATTAACCGGAGAGGAAGTGTATAACCGGATAGAGAATGTCAACGTCATCTTCGGTAAGAATCAGAGAAGTGCCAGCGAGAAGAGCATATGGAAGAAGCGGTCAATTTTTTTGATCTTCCATATTGGCATACTCTTGATGTGAGGCACAGTATTGATGTAATGCATGTGGAGAAGAACGTTTGTGATAGCCTTATCGGGACGCTGTTACACATACCGAGAAAGACTAAGGATGGAATCAGTGCGAGACTAGACTTGGTTGAAATGGGAATAAGAGAACGGTTATATCCAAAGCTAAAAGATGATGATAAAAAAGCGTACATGGAGCCAGCAGAGCATACACTGTCAAAAGCTGAGTAAAAAAGTTTTTGTGAGTGTTTGCATACCATCAAGGTGCCACAAAGGTATTCTTCGAATGTGAAAAGTCTTGTTTCATTAGATGATTTGAAGCTCGTCTGATTAAAGTCTCACGATTCTCATGTATTGAAGCAGCAATTATTACCAGTGGCTATTAGAGGCATTATAAAGGATGACATTCGAGCCACCATAACTAGGCTTTGTGTTTTTTTAATGCTATATGTAGCAAAGAGATAGAAGTTAAAAAGTTGGACGAATTAGAAAATGAAGGTTACATTATTCTCTTCCAACTAGAGATGCATTTTCCCCCAATATTTTTCGATATAATGGTCCATCTGGTTGCTCATTTAGTAAGAGAAATAAGGCTGTGAGGTCCGGTTTACCTAAGATGGATGTACCCTTTTGAGCGTATCATGAAGGTTTTAAAAGGTTATTCAAAAAATCCTTATCGACCTGAAGCATCCATTGTGGAAAGATATGTAGTGGAAGAGGTTATGGACTTTTGCAATGATTATCTATCTGGGGTGAATGTACAATCACGATATGAAGAAGGCACAAGCAAGGGAACATGAGATTTAAAAGTGAAGAGTATGCCTCGTGAAGAAGTGTTACAAGCACACCTATATATCTTGAATAATATGGAAGAAATTCAACCTTATTTCCATGAACATAAACAGGTGTTAAAGAAGATGTATCCTAGAAAGAATGACATGCAGATAGCGAATGAACAGAATAAGATATTCAAAGGAATTAAGTGAAGCCAACAAACAAAATGGTGCTGCAAATATCTATCCGCATTATTTGTCTCGTGGCGGATACAGAAAGCTTCAACAAAAGATGATGGAGGAGGAGCAACAAAGATTACATGAGGCATCCGCCTCAGATCCCGTCGTTGTCGTTCAGGCCCATGCTCTTCCTCCACGTCACAAAAAATGGAAAGCAATGAGGATGAAAGATGGCAAGTACATAAATGAAGCAGTTGCTGAGGTGGCTAGAAGGATTGTAAGTGCTGACATATAATAATCACATGTGATTGTTTGTCTTGGGTTTATTGGTACCTCACTTATGACGTATTATACGATGCAGGATGACCTTACACAGCAGAGCAGCCAAGGGACTTTCACTCAAAGTGGGAGGATGGACATTTTAGCGACAGCGATTAGAAAGCCAGATAACCCAGGATTGTACTCTCTACCTCGATGAGCCAATACATGCCGTTGCCCATGCTTATTTCTACAGGCAAGCTACTACACCATTCTATGCCAATTTCAGATAGCGTGTCTCGCGTCTCGGTGACACGTATTGAAGATGGTGAGGAAGCCTATGATGTCCCAATCCTTGATCGAGAGGTGCTCCATTTAGGCCAATCCAAGGGTTGCTTCATTCTTTGGCCAAAAAATCTCATTTCTATACCTACAACACCTCATGAGTTAGTAGTCACCTTATGATCTTACTTAATTTTTTTTCTGGCTTTATATTTATAATCTGTATTCTCTACTTTACTAGGACCCAGAAGAATCTGCAAAATTTCCATCCTTGTCACGGCTGCGGCAGCTACGAGAAAAATTTACACCCGTGACCATGCAGATGTTTGATGGGATTGTTGGTCGTAGTCTAACGTATGAATTCATTATCGACAAGGATAATGTGAAACAATTCCTATCGCTGGAGGACCTCGATATAGCATGGCTTCAGTTTGCAATGTTGTAAGTTTTTCATATTCCTATGTTCATTTGATGATGTCATTTTTTAGGTTTTATATAATTCACTATTTCCTTTATTATTTAACTTTTTAATAGAACATTCCACAACATATGTGTCGACGTTTCTAGAGATAATTTATATGGATTTATATGTCCTACGAATACCATAAGGAGTTATAATTCTTTAGAACACAGAGTGAATTATGTTGGGAACACAATAAGATCAGACATCAATCCAAAGCCGTGTTACCTAGCGCCAATAATTGAAAGGTATGGAATTATAGTTATCCCTTTAACACATTTAGCCAAATTGGTAATAATTAACTTGTTTTGCTAACTTCATCTTCATTTATATGTGTTATTGTAGTTGTTAGATATGATTAGTTTTGATGATGTCAAATATAATAGAGTAAAAAATTTTCATAATCCATATTGATTTAACAAAGGTTTTTTTAATGCATATTGATTTACAACTATTTGGGTATTCTTTTTAATTAGAGGATGATGTGGTTAAATGATTCAATTTGAGTGGGGAGAATGTAAGACATGATTAAGTTTTGATAATAGAGTAAAAAATTTTCATAATGCATATTGATTCATAGCAAAAGTTTTTATAATGCATAATGATTTACAACTATTTTTGTGCATTCTTTTTAATTAAAGGATGATACGGTTAAATGACTCAATTTGAGTGTTAAAATATTTTCATTAAGTTACCATTCATCTAAACTTCATTTGGATGCTCAAAACTATTTCTTGAAGATGAAAATAGAGTTTAATAAGTTTCTAGAGCTTCCTGAAGCAAATCTTGAAGTTAAAACTTTGCAGGATTTGGAATCTGGTTTGATGTTTGTGAAACTGTGTTGAATTTGTCAAAAGAGTTTTGAAACTCGAGTCATAGTTTTTGCAAACTCGAGTCCTAAGTTTTCAAAACTTGAAGTTTCATAACATACAAATAAAACTGGAAGTTAAAACTTGAGGTTTTGAATTCAAGTTTTTTAAATATGTTATAGAACTCGAGTTTCAGCTTTTCAGGACTGGAAGTTTTACAAACTTGTAGTGAAAACTTGAGGTTTTGAATTCAAGTTTTTCAAACATGTTATAGAACTCGAGTTTCAGCTTTTCAGAACTGGAAGTTTTACAAACTTGCGTGAAAACTTGAAGTTTTGAATTCAAGTTTTTCAAACATGTTATAGAACTCAAGTTTCAGCTTTTCAGAACTGGAAGTTTTACAAACTTGCAGTGAAAACTTGGAGTTTTGAATTCAAGTTTTTCAAACATGTTATAGAACTCGAGTTTCAGTTTTTCAAAACTTGAAGTTTTACAAACTTGCAGTGAAAACTTGAAGTTTTGGATTCAAGTTTTTCAAACATGTTTTAGAACTTGAGTCCTCATTTTTTCAAAACTTGAAGTTTTACAACTGAGCTATTTATTCCTGTGATAGAACTCAAGTCATGAAGTCTTGCAAACTCGAGTTCCCTGTTCCTCTGATACATCTTCTGACGCAGCTACGTATAGCGTCTACCAGAGCTTTCCGTTTTCGTGGTTGGACATTTTGAATTTCACCTGCTCTCATAAATACACTTTAGCTCTTTCATTAAAAAGATCAGATCGTCTGAGAAATAAATCAGAGCTTCCACCGCCAACAACTGAACATCAGAAATATTAATGACAGACGAACAAATATAGCGGCTTTGAGTAACGGTTACAAGCTTCTCTCTAACGGGCATTCAAACTCTGTGTAACGGTTATTGAATTTAGTCTCGACTATAAATCAAGAATGAAGACAGAAAAAGAGACTAGACGAAAGACGAACAAGCTTGAACGCACTTACTGTCTGTTATTACATTCTTTGTCAGTTAGTTCATAATATCTGTGAGCTTCAGTATTTATCCATCTGCTCTTTTCAGAGAGTGTATATTGATATTTCTCATTGTATTATTGTGAGAAACTCAAGGTTGAGACCTTGAGATCGTTGGGCTGAGTTGAGACGGAAAAATAGAGTGTGTGAGACTCTGTTTTCGTGCAAAGTGTGAGGGGGGAGAGAATCCCTATTGTAAAGGCTCGGTGGGCCGATTGGTGATTGGTTAGTGGATTGGAACTCGTCAGAGGTGCTTTGAGAACTGGACGTAGGTCAGGTGGACCGAACCAGTATAAATCGCTCGTGTTCATGTCTCTCTGCTTTATCGGTGACTTCATTTTAATTCTGCGTTTGTGATTTTAATTTTTAAATCTGACCAATTCACCCCCCTTTTGGTCAAATCTTACACTAACAGTAGTCATCATTGGAGTCTTTGTATTATCTGCCCCCTCGTGAATACTATGTATTGGTTTAATCCGTTATCTGGCAGAAAGGTAGAGGCCGATCATAAATACGTCTTTGATACGTAAGTTTTTCCATTTGTAAATTATTGCTTTTAATGATGTTTAAATATGTTTTTTTTCATATGTAACTATTGTCAATTCAATCGCAACACACTCAAGACATACCGAATTATGGGCGGTAAACGTGAAGGTAGAAATAAAACCACACGGTGGTCTTATCCAAAAGTAAGTACTTTGACTTTAAGTTCTTTCATTGAAAGTCGTTTTATCCCTTTATACGTTTTAACAATATATTTTTATCTTTAGTGCCCTCGACAATCAGGCAATACTGAGTGCGGGTATTATGTCATCAGTTACATGTATAGTATCATTCAGAGTGGATTGACTACAGATTTAGAAGAGATAATACGTAATCTATCAAATATTGATGAGTTAATCATTTGGTTTGATGAATTTGAATTGGTCTAATAATTATTTTTACATTTGTAGATTTTTGATAATGACGATACTTACATGGCTAATGACATTGATTTGATCAGAAATTTGTTGGACAGACGTCTTCTTGATTTGTAAATAATGCTTATTTTTTCACGGTGAATATATATAGTTTCTAACTCTTCATGTCGACTTGTATAGGGTTCTAACTCTTCAAGGTGAATATATAGTTTCGCTGCCACAAGGACTTGGCTTAGGTAGATATATACGTCTAACTCTTGATGAGCCACAATGACTTTTGTTTTTAACTCTGATGTGTTTATTATGTCTGGACTTGATTTGGTGTACAAAATGGAATTACCTACTACAAACTGAATTAGATATAGTAAAGGGGTTAAATAAAATTGAACAGAACGTTTTTTTTTTAAAAAAATATACCTACGGTGCCCTATATAGCAATATAGGACGCCGTAGGGGAATACTTACGACGCCCTATATTGCAATATAGGGCGCCGTAAGTGGTACCCTACGGCGCCTAACGTGATATAGGGCGCAGTAGGCCCTAACTTTCTACTCCCGTCATATACACGTCCCCAGAGAAATGACGCCAATTGGGTTAAAGATTGGACGTAAAAAGTACCTTTTGTAGTAGTGCTTTCACCATTCTCCTACATATATGCAAAAGAATGATCTTTCAGAAATCATTTTATATCGAATTATTTAGTGATTAATTATTTGAATCAAGTGTTTGTTTCATGCCGAAGATGGTTGATATGTGAGCATGAGGTTTTGGAAAAGGGTAGTTACGGCGGCGATAGACATTAATAGCGCCATGGACGGTGGCTCTCGACCAATCACTGTGAGCATGCCACCATAAGGTTCCTTCCTCCGTAGAGAAAACGACCTTCTGCCTGAACTTCCCTCCTGGTTGTATAGGACACTGTTTGATGTATACAGAACCATCTGACCATGGATTACTTGGCTGCTCACTCCATGCCTGCCACGTAATTTTAGAAAAGTAACCACTTGAAATCTATTGTTTTTAACCTTTTCTCCTCGTAGAGGGTTCTAAGATTAAGACGAAGAAAAAGTGCCAGTGTAAAGTGATGTTGTATCTTCCCTTATTATAAACATCAACATATAGATAGTTTCAGCCTTATGAACACTAATAATCGGCCTTGGAAATCCTCCATTCACTGTCAATTCTTGTGCTGCACAATCTTGTATATGAAGCTTCTTTGACCTGCAGAGACTTATTTTGTGAGCATTCTCATTTAAAAAAAAGAACCATAAAAAAGAAAATGGATTCCGGTATGGGAATCCAACACCAACCAGCGATCCCATGACGAACAAGAAAATCATGAACATCATTTTCTTGAAAACCCACATTTTCAGCTGATGGTAGTGCTAATACTACTTTGTTTCTGATTTTATAACGAAGGCAGCCACTTGGGCTCTAGTTTATATAGAAGAAATCCATTGAAATGTCTTAAGAAAAAAGTTGTGTGGCCTCTATAATGGTTCCTTGTACGTCTTTATGGTTGTACAAGGCGCACGTTTGATTTTGTGAATTATGACCCAGATTCTTCTTTAGAACAATTTGAGAGAACTTTACCAACTAGACGAAATTCAAACAAACAACTTGGGTGTGTATTAGGAACGACACTGTATAATACGTGAAATAACGCAAGAAATTTCTGTGACTTCTTGTGTATGTTTTTCCGAGTGTTCAAAAACACTTTAAAACGTATTAAATAAAATATGCATACATATAAAATGGTATATTTACCATAAAATTTAGATAATCCTCCAATTCTTATGCCCATTAGGTATATGGAAGAGATTTTGATGGAAGTGGAAATAGAATTAGAAGTGAGTTCTAAATTGTGTTTGGTATGACCATGGAAGTATGAAATAAATTTTAATTGAAATATTAATTTAATGTGAAAAATACTAAAATATAACCCGTCATTTGTGATCTCTTACCTTTGACCCACAGTAGATCATCAGCCTCTGTCGTCCACCTCCGTCACAGATCTCCCACCTTCGTCGACTGCCTTAATCTTAGATTGAAGACTAGATCTGAAAACATGGAGGCTACTTGACAAAGGTCCACAATAGCACCATTGCTGGAGGTTGCTCGATGGAGGTCAAAAGGAAGAGGGAGGGGTCGTCACCCGCTATTGCCTCGCTACCCACTGTCACAATCATCTGGCTTCATGAAGAAGAGGGACGGGTAAAAGAGTTAGACACCTAGTTCTATGAAACTATAATTGGGTTTCTATTGGGGGAGGTTGAAATTTAGTTTCATCATTTTTAGGTTTCATGGAAGTGGGTTCAATAATACTACTCTAATTGTGGGTTTCACTTCCAATTCCACTTCCCACTATTCACTCCATCCTACCAAATAGAACATTAATGTATGACTTAATTATAGAGTTGATTTTAGTTCTAATTGATGTAATATAAAGGTTAAACGAGTAGTTAAAGATTAAGAATCCGAAAGATGGAAAGAAAGGAAAGTGTAACAGCGAGGGAAAAAAAAACAAAACAGAGGAGGAAAAAAAGTAAAAGAATAGGAGGGTAAATGTGTCATTTCCTCCCACACTTTTAATTTATTGGGTCATCAGCTTCTACACTATTCATCTTTCTTCCTGCTCCGTTCCAGATGCGACCGAGAGAGACAGAGTGATTTCGTGCGATGCCTTGATTTCCATCGGAGGAGAACTTTTTTTGCCAAGATAAGCACAGATTCAGGTTCAGGTGAGTATCTTGAATACTCCTATATTATCAGATTTTTCTATTTCAACCATTTTGGGATTTTTGAGATAGGATTTGGAAAAGGATAGTTTTGACCGAATAAATTAAGATATAGGCAAGATTATAGCTTTGTTATATTATATGGAGCATCAAATGTGAAATTCTTGTGGATTTTCCGAAGCGTAGTCGCAGATACTGTTCACGTCACTGTTGATGTGAACAGTATTTTTTCACCCTGCTGCAATTTATGGTCAGATGGTGTGGGGGTATTGTTGGTATGTATAATACTCTTCTGTGTTTAGCTTCTTCGTGGAAAAAATGCAAAGTGTCCAAAAATATATATATTCGTTTGTGTGTATTGTTCGCTGGATATTCAAGCAAAGGAATAAATGGATGTGAAATTAATATTAGGTGTATTCGTACATGTGCTTCTGCTGGGCCCTTTTATCTCTGAAAGCAAGTTTTAATTATCATGAAAATGGTGATAAAGTATAGAAATTATGGTGGGTTAAAAAAAGATTGTCCTTGAGGTCTAAAGATTGGTGTTGGAACTTATTGTGGACTAGCTGATTTTGGGTAACCTTTTTAATTAGTCAAATGGTCTTTGTTGGACATGAAATTTGGTAAGCAAATAGTACTAATGTCAAACTTTAAAATAAGTCATAGAACATGTTGATTGGATAAGTATATTGGAAGTTATGAATTTTGCAAAGTGGTGCAGAAAAACTGGAAATTCTGATGGTGCAGTAGCAATTTCGTGATTTTGGCGAGTGGAGGAGAAAACTATGATATTGATTATTATTTTTTATGTATGGAGGATGAAAAGAGCTTTAAATAGAGCTTTGAACCACTGCATTTGGATTTTTGTAAATTAAGTTATGAATTTTTAAAAATTGATGAAGGAAGCTGGAATTTTCTGGGTGTTAGAAATGTATTGTTGACTTAAAAAATGTTTATATATTATTGTTAGGAGTGGAAGAAGAAGACAAGTTGGAAGCTAAAGAATAGAGAAATTATACGTTGAGAGCCTTGAATGTGAGTGAATAGCGTCTCATTATAACTCTTATAAAGTTCATTTTACTCTATTTCATATATTTAATCTAATTAATGCATTTTAAGCATGATTCCAATGATAAAAGTTTATCTAAATTATTTAATCTTCTCATTGATATTGTAAAGAGTAAGTGTTATGGGTTTTATTTAAGGCTATTTATTCTCTCCAATTTCTGTTTACATTGGATAGTTATTTATGGAACGGAAAAGAAAATTTTGAGATATTGATTATTGTGAAAGTTGAAGTGTTATAGTATTTATTCAAAATGTTTTATCACTGTGATTTTATGCATACAGATAGTGAAAAGAAATTATGTTCAAACGATACATACTCCATGAATGTGTGAAAATGATTTGAGATATTACTTGCAAATTTTCATGCTGGGATCCTTGTTATGAAATATTCCAAAATAGTTTTATCATTAATGATGATTTGAAAATTGATCCAATGCATGCTTGAAAATGGTTTTGAGAGGATTGAATACAGAACGCTGATTACTAACAGCAGTACTGTTAGTCCTTGGTGCACCATGGTTAATCTCGAGCTCGCTTGATATTCGTGGGCATTGACTCACGCTTATTATTCGTGGGGTTATCCCTGCGCCTGTTATTCGTGGCCTCGCGCAGCACCTGTTGGTTACTTACCTTCGTGAACTGTGTATTCACGCCTGATGTTCCATTCTGTTGAAGTCCTACAAAAAAAAGAGACTTGAAATGCATTTTTCCGAAAATAATTTAGGCAAACCAGTTATTTTACCATATATTTGAAATTTTCTGATGAACGATCTATTACGTATCTCCAATAATGCTTTGATTATATTCTTCAGAAATTGAAAATTTTTATTATGTTATTTATCGATGTTAAATCCATGAAGCTAGTTTCTTTCATTTCGTTATGTATAAATGAGACGTTATTCACCGA
>JANTPZ010153523.1:0-10319 GCA_025593235.1 Vachellia pachyceras | reverse complement strand
TCAACTTTGAGTCCGATTTTGTTGACTTTTACCCCCTTTGTTTATACTTAATCCAATTTGAGGTATGGTTGCTTTATTTGGCCATATTAATGCCTTTGGAGCATTTTAAACTATCCTAGCATGCTTGGAAATAAAATCTCCTACCACACATGCTATCAACTACAATCAACACATAATACCCTTATGGGTATTTACAACTTTTCATAAATGTTTATTAACTACTTACCAAATCTTCAAGCCTTCTCCTTCTCCTTCTTCTCTTCTTGAATAAGCTAGCCCTAGGATTTGGGTTTCATGGGAGGGTAAGATTCTTGGGAATCTTAGTAGCATAAGCAACTATTACATAATCACATTCATGCATTTAAAAATATGATACCTACTTAACCTTGAAATTAATTTGCTATGCATACCTCACATGTCACATAACATAGCAAAAAGGCAAATCTTCATCATATCCTAACTTTAACATTCACACCATAGCATATTAACCAAACCATATCAAAGCCAGTAATCATGCAATAAACACAATGAAATGTAATTAAAATAATAATTGCTAAGCTACCTCTTCTCCTTAGCTTTCCTTAGGTTTTAAAGCTTTCTTGATGAACTTTTCCAACAAGCTCTTTGGGTTCTCAACTTCCTAAACATTAATCAAGAGCATAACCATCATTTTCAAGTCATCAACAACGCAAAAGAACTACAAAACGCACTATAGCCTCTCTTGGCCATTTCAAGACCCTTACAACTTCAAAACTTGTGCTCATGATTCAAAATGCTTCCCAAATCCTTTTCTCACTTTTACCCTATACAATTTTGCCTTCTAAACTCAATGGAACTCATCAAAATCACATTATTTCCTCATGAACCAGATCTGGACGAAAATCTGGAAAATTTCCAAAAATTGGATTTTTCAACTTTGCTTTAAATACACTTGCATAGTCTTGTTTCTAATCTACTTCCTAATAATTATTTAGCACAAAATCAATCCTCCATATGCATATCAATTTCATGCAGCACTTTCCTCTTAGGGTTTCATGCTAAAAATCCATGCACAACTCAAGTCAACACAAAACAACCACCAATAGGTTCCAAATCATGCATAGAATTGTTTTCTAGCAACTCTTTTTCTAAATCCCTTTCTTTTTCATTTTCTCTCTTCAAAATCATTTAGTTCCAGCAGCCATAATCCTTCATGAACCATAGAAATACACTTACAGGATTGAAGAGAAGAAGCTAGAGATCATGAATATGAGGGATTTTAAGTGAAAATCACACTTACCTTTAACTTGCATGGAATTTTCTTTGCTTTCTCTTCATCTTCCTCTTGCACGATTTTTTCTCTCTTTTTCTCTATGTTTTGATGACTTAGAGGCTGCAAATGAAATCTTCAAAAAGACTCTTAAATCCCTTTTAAAAAAAAATCTACAACTTAAATTACCAAAAGGCCCTTCAACCTTGACATATTTACAACATGTGTTGTTTAAATCTTGGCCCTTGATTCTTGATGAACTTTACAAATGGACAAATCTTTCTCATGAAGAGCATGATCTTGCTATGTGTCTATATGACTCACACTTGTGGTGTCATGGCTTATGTCACCCATATGCTAAATTAAAATAGTTTAATAAAGTGGTAAGATTAATCCAACGGTTGATAATGCATCTTGAAAAGTTCCTTGATCCAATGGCCATAATTCTTCCAACACTTTTAACACATAGCTTCATCTCATTACTCCTCATAAAGTGGTCATTAATGGCTGTACTAATGGATAAAATTTGGTTGAAGACTTAGTTACACCAACCAAATCGGTTACCGTTCGATTACTTTATCCGATTACAACTTTTACCGGTAAACATAATTTTATTCCGGTAAATCTTTTTCTATTTTTCTGGAGATGTTTTCTTCCTCATTTATCTCCATAATTCCCTCTTAAATATATTAAAATCATCATCCTCAAATTGTCCCTTTATCCAATCAAAATTAACAGGATTACTTTATCCTGTTTAAAACTCCTGAAAACACGAAACCTTAGGATGAATCATTTTTAGGGCCTTATAATTTTCTACATTTTTCATTGATATTTTAGCCCTTCCTCTTTCCCCAAAATACCTTCCAAATTATTCCAAATTAATTTTTGTAATAAATTATATTTTTGGGGATTTTTCGGGCATTTTTCCTCATTTTCGGGAAAATCGCCTCAATCGTACTTTGGGCAATAATTTTGTAAAATACTACGAAATTCCCTGAATTTTTCTAGACTCTGGTTTTTGGTCTTAGAGAACTCCTGATACCTTAAATAATTATTTTCAATCATCAAATCTTTAAAATTCCATAATTCCTCATCTAGATTGAATTTCAACAATCGGTTGAATCTCGGGTAATCAGTGAGTTCTGCTCTATCTTTTGGGCATCTGTTAATTTTTTCTGATTTTTGGTCAACCGTTTGATTTTTTTTTTTGATTTTGACTTTGACTTTATCAAATGACCAAAATGCCCTTTCACAGTCTACCATTTCATAAATTCCCATTTTGCCCTTAACTTTGTCGCCTTTGATCTTTTTGGTTTCTGACCCCTTAGGCAACTTCCCAGGAGGTCACCCATCCTGAAATTGTTCCAGGGATGAGCACGCTTAACTTTAAAGTTCCTACTAACTTCCATCCACCAGGCCAAATCTGATTCCATGACTTACAGCTCAACAACATCAACTTTTTTCGTACTTTCTATCCGTAGATTCTAACTTGACTTTTGACTACTGATTTAGCCCTTTTTATCCAATAACCATATTGCCATTGGTCTTTATACTTAATAACATTTATGTCCCTAGCTTAGATTCTTAGAAATCTCAAAGCCTTAGGACTAATTTGACCAGGGTCTTTTAAGTCCACTGACGTCTCCCTTTTTTCTGTACTTTTATTTCTGGGCCTTGTCTTATCTTATAGCTATCAGTTTGGCTTCTATGTCGACTTATAGAAAAGGGTGGATATTACAAATATCCTCTTACCTTTAATATTCTTCAAGTTTTCTCTTCTTTCTCCTTCAAAAATGGCGTCCTTTACTCTCACTTTTCTGAAGTTGAAAGTCGGCCAAATGGTGGTGGGAATGGAGGAGAAATTGGGTTTAATAATTCCCTTGAAATAACATGAAAGGCAAAGATGAAATCTTAACTCATAAGCTTAATCTAAGGGTCAAAATTGCTCCCACTTGTGTGCAACTTTCCTTCCTCTTATTGGTCACTTAAATGGCATCATTATGGCTGTAACTAAGGGTTAGAAATCTGGTTGGAGTAACCAAACTGGATCCCCTTCCGTTACTTCTACCGATTGCACTTTTTACCGGTAAACATAACTCTATTCCGGTAAATCTTTTTCTACTTTTCTGAAAATATTTTCATCCTTATTTAATCTCCGTACCTCTTAAATATATTCAAATCATCATCCTCAAATTGTCCCTTCATCCTTCCAAAATTAACAGGATTATTTTATCCTGCCGAAAAATCCTGAAAACAAGCAGTTTTAGAATAAAGCATTTTTAGGGCCTTATAATTTTATATATTTTTCATTGATATTTTAGCCCTTCATATTTTTCATTTTCACGAAATCGCCTTAATCGTACTTTAGGCAATAATTTTGTGAAATACTATAAATTCCACTGATTTTTCATAGACTCTGGTTTTTGGTCTTAGGGAACTCCTAATACCTTAAATAATTATTTCCAACATTAAATCTTTAAAATTTCATAATTTCTTATCCTGACTGAATTTCAACAATCGGTTGAATTTCTGGTAATAAGTGAGTTCTGCTCTATCTTTTGGGCATCTGTGACTTTTTTTTATTTTTGGTCAACTATTTGACTTTTTGACTTTGACTTTGACTTTGTCAAATGACCAAAATACCCTTATACTTTCTCTTAATGACCAAAATGCCCTTTCACAGACTAACTTTTTCTAATTTCCCATTTGGCCCTTGATCTTTTAGTTTCTGATTCCTGGGGCAACATCCCAGGGAGTCACCCATCCTGAAATTTCCCGAGGGCGAGCACGCTTAACTTTACTATTCCTACCGGCTTTCATTCACCAAGCCAAATCAAATTCTGTGACTTTCGGCCTATAACTTTATTCCATTTACAAACTATCTTTTTTTTAATTCTAATTCATTTCATAATTAACAGATTATCATTTATATCAATTAGCAGAAAATCATAAATATTACATTTCCACGCAATTCCGAGACAATGGAAAATTTTTCGTACTTTCCGACCAAAGAAGGCCAGAAACGAAAAGGCGCCTTTTTGGAGCAAATGGATAAATTTTCAAAAACTAACCAAATATCTAGAATCAGCATTCAAAAATGAGCAAGGGAGGAATTTCCATGCAATTCCGAGACAATGACAAATTTTCGTATTTTCCGACCAAAGAAGGCCAGAACCAAAAGAGTGCCATTTTTGGAGAAGATGGATGCATTTTAAAAAATAACACAATATGTAGAATCAGCAATAAAAAATGATCAAGGGAGGAAGTTTCCGCGCAATTCTGAGATAGTGAGAAATTTTCGTACATTTCGACCAAAGAAGGCCGGAAACGAACTGGCACTGTTTTTGGAGTACATGGATGAATTTTCAAAAACTCACCAAATATCTAGAATCAACATTAAAAAATGACCAAGGGAGGAAGTTTCCACGCAATTTCGCGACAGTGAGAAATTTTCGTACATTCCGACCAAAGAAGGCCAGAAACGAACGGGCACCTTTTTGGAGCAAATGGATGAAGTTTCAAAAACTAACCAAATATCTAGAATCAGCTTTTAAAAATGAGCAAGGGAGCAAGTTTCCACGCAATTCCGAGACAGTGAATAAATTTCGTACTTTCCGACTATAGAAGGTCGGAAACGAACGGACGCCCTTTTTGGAGCAGATGGATGAATTTTCAAAAACTAGCCAAATATCTAGAATCAACATTCAAAAATGAGCATGGGAGGAAGCTTCCACGCAATTCCAAGACAGTGAATAAATTTCGTACTTTTCGACCATAGAAGGCCGGAATGAGCGGGCGCCGTTTTTATTGCAGATGGATGAAGTTTCAAAAACTAACCAAATAACTAGAATAAGCATTCAAAAATTAGCAAGATTCCACGCAATTCCGGGCATTGAAAAATTTTCGTACATTCAGACTAAAGAAGGCCAGAACTGAACGGGAGCCGTTTTTGGAGCAGATGGATGAAGTTTCAAAAACTTACCCGATATCTACAATCAGCGTTCAAAAATGAGCAAGGGAGGAAGTTTCAATGGAATTCCGAGACAGTGAGAAATTTTTGAACATTCCGACTAAAGAAGGCCGGAAATGAACGGGCGCCATTTTGGAGCAGATAGATGAATTTTCAAAAACTTACCAAATATCTAGAATGAGCATTCAAAAATGAGCAAGGGAGGAAGTTTCCACGCAATTCCGCAACAGTGAGAAATTTTCATACATTCCGACCAAAGAAGGCCGGAAATAAACCGACGCCGTTTTTGGAGCAGATGGATGAATTTTCAAAAACTGACCAAATAGCTAGAATCAGCATGCAAATGAGCAAGGGAGGAAGTTTCCACGCAATTCCGAGACAGTGAAAAAGCTTCGTACTTTCCGATAAAAGAAGGCCAGAAACGAACGGGCGCCATATTTGGAGGAGATGGATGAATTTTCATAAACTAACCTAATATCTAGAATCAGCATTCCAAAATGAGCAAGGGAGGAAGTTTCCACGCAATTCCGCGACAGTGAGAAATTTTCGTACATTCCGATCAAAGATGGTCGGAAACAAATCCACGCCGTTTTTGAAGCAGATGGATGAATTTTCAAAAACTGACCAAATATCTAGAATCAGCATTCAAAAATGAGCAAGGGAGGAAGTTTCCACGCAATTCCGAGACGGTGAGAAAGTTTCATACTTTCTGACCATAGAAGGCCGGAAACGAACTGGCACCATTTTTAGAGCAGATGGATGAAATTTTGAAAACTAATCAAATATCTAGAATCAGCATTCAAAAATGAGCCAGGGAGGAAGTTCCACGCAATTCCGCGACAGGGAGAAATTTTGGTACGATTCGACCAAAGAAGGCCGGAAATGAACGGCCCCCATTTTCAGAGCAGATGGATGAAGTTTCAAAAACTTACGCAATATCTACAATCAGCGTTCACAAATGAGCAAGGGAGGAAGTTTCCACGCAATTCCGCGACATTGGGAAATTTTCGTACATTCCGACCAAAGAAGGCAGGAAAGGAACCGATGCCGTTTTTGGAGCAGATTGATGAATTTTAAAAAACTGACCAAATATCTAGAATCAGCATTCAAAAATGAGCAAGGGAGGAAGTTTCCACGAAATTCTCAGACAGTGAAAAAATTTCGTACTTTCCAACCAAAGGAGGCCGGAAATGATCGGGCGCCATTTTTGGAGCAGATGGATGAATTTTCAAAAACTCACGAAATATCTAGAATCAGCATTCAAAAGTGAGCAAGGGATGAAGTTTCCATGCAATTCCGCGATAGTGAGAAATTTTCGTACATTCCGACCAAAGAAGACCGGAAACGAACCGACGCCGTTTTTAGAGCAGATGGATGAATTTTAAAAAACTGACCAAATATCTAGAATCAGTATTCAAAAATGAGCAAGGGAGGAAGTTTCCACGCAATTCCGAGACAGTGAAAAAATTTCGTACTTTTCGACAAAAGAAGGCCGGAAACGAACGGGCGCCATTTTTGGAGAAGATGGATGAGTTTTCAAAAACTAACTAAATATCTAGAATCAGCATTCCAAAATGAGCAAGGGAGGAGGTTTACACGTAATTCCGCGATAGTGAGAAATTTTCGTACATTCCGACCAAAGAAGGCCGGAAAAGAACCGACGCCGTTTTTGGAGCAGATGGATGAATTTTAAAAAACTGACCAAATATCTAGAATCAGCATTCAAAAATGAGCAAGGGAGGAAGTTTCCACGCAATTATGAGACAGTGAAAAAATTTCGTACTTTCCGACCAAATAAAGCCGGAAACGAACGTGCGCCATTTTTGGAGCAGATGGATGAATTTTCAAAAACTAACCAAATATCTAGAATCAGCATTCCAAAATAAGCAAGGGAGGAAGTTTCCACGCAATTCCGGGACAGTGGGAAATTTTCGTACATTCCGACCAAAAAAGGCCAGAACCAAAAGGGTGCCTTTTTGGAGCAGATGGATGAATTTTCAAAACTAACCAAATATCTAGGATTAGCATTCAAAAATGAGCAAGGGAGAAAGTTTCCACGCAATTCCGCGAGAGTGAGAAATTTTAGTTCATTCCGACCAAAGAAGGCTAGAACCAAAAGGGTGCCGTTTTTGGGGCAGATGGATTAATTTTCAAAAACTAACCAAATATCTAGGATCAGCATTCAAAAATGAGCAAGGAAGGAAGTTTCCAGACAGTGAGAAATTTTCGTTCATTCCGACCAAAGAAGGCCGGAAACAAACGGGCGCCCTTTTGGAGCCGGTGGATGAATTTTCAAACACTAACCAAATATCTAGAATTATCATTCAAAAATGAGAAAGGGAGAAAGTTTCCAAGCAATTCGAGACAGTGAAATATTTTTTGTACTTTCCGACCAAATAAGGCCAGAACTGAACAGGCGCCGTTTTTCCGACCAAATAAGGCCAGAATTGAACGGGCGCTGTTTTTGGAGGCGGTGGATGAATTTTCAAACACTAACCAATTATCTAGAATCAGCATTAAAAAATGAGCAAGGGAGGAAGTTTCCACGCAATTCCGAGACAGTGAAAAATTTTCCTACTTTCCGACAAAAGAAGGCCAGAAACGAACGAGCGCCCTTTTTGGAGCAGATGGATGAAGTTTCAAAAACTAACCAAATATCTAGAATCAGCATTCAAAATGAGCAAGGGAGGAAGTTTCCATGCAATTCCGAGACAGTGAAAAATTTTTGAACTTTCCGACCAAAGAAGGCGAGAAAATAACGGGCGCCGTTTAAGGACCAGATGGATGAAGTTTCAAAAACTCACAAAATATCTAGAATCAGCATTCAAAAATGAGCGAGGGAGGACGTTTCGACGAAATTCCGGGTCAGTGAGAAGTTTTCGTACTTTCCGACCAAAGAAGGCCGAAAGTGAATGGGCCCCATTTTTGGAGAAGATGGATGAAGTTTCAAAAACTTACCCAATATCTACAATCGGCGTTCAAAAATGAGCAAGGGAGGAAGTTTCCATGGAATTCCGAGACAGTGAGAAATTTTTGTACATTCCGAAGAAAGAAGGCCGGAAACGAACAGGTGCCGTTTTTGGAGCAGATGGATGAATTTTCAAAAACTAACCAAATATCTAGAATTAGCATTGAAAAATGAGCAAGGGAGGAAGTTTCCACGCAATTCCGCGACAGTGGGAATTTTTCGTACATTCCGACCAAAGAAGGGCGGAAACGAACCGATGCCGTTTTTGGAGCAGATGGATGAATTTTAAAAAACTGACCCAATATCTAGAATCAGCTTTCAAAAATGAGCAAGGGAGGAAGTTTTCACGAAATTCTGAGACAGTGAATAAATTTCTTACTTTCTGACCAAACAAGGCCGGAAACGATCGGGTGCCATTTTTGGAGCAGATGGATGAATTTTCAAAAAATCACGAAATATCTAGAATCAGCATTCAAAAATGAGCAAGGGATGAAGTTTCCATGCAATTCCGCGACAGTGAGAAATTTTTCGTACATTCTGACCAAAAAAGGCCAGAACCAAAAGGGTGTCGTTTTTGGAGCAGATGGATGAATTTTTAAAACTAACCAAATATCTAGGATCAGCATTCAAAAATGAGCAAGGGAGGAAGTTTCCACGCAATTCCGCGAGAGTGAGAAATTTTAGTTCATTCCGACCAAAGAAGGCTAGAACCAAAAGGGTACCGTTTTTGGAGCAGATGGATGAATTTTCAAAAACTAACCAAATATCTAGGATCAGCATTCAAAAATGAGCAAGGAAGGAAGTTTCCAGACAGTGAGAAATTTTTGTTCATATCGATCAAAGAAGGCCGGAAACGAACGGGCGCCTTATTGAAGCAGATGGATGAATTTTCAAAAACTAACCAAATATCTAGAATTGGCATTCAAAAAAGAGCAAGGGCGGAAGTTTCAACCCAATTTCGCGATAGTGAGAACTTTTCGTACATTCCGACCAAAGATGGCCGGAAACGAACGAGCACAGTTTATGGAGCAGATGGATGAATTTGCAAAAACTAACCAAATATCTAGAATCAGCATTCAAAAATGAGCAAGGGATGAAGTTTCCACGCAATTCCGCGACAGTGAGAAATTTTCGTACATTCCGACGAAAGAAGGCCGAAAATGAACCGACGCCATTTTTGGAGCAGATGGATGAATTTTAAAAAACTAACCAAATATCTAGAATCAGTATTCAAAAATGGGCAAGGGAGGAAATGTCCACGCAATTCCGCGACAATGGAAAATTTTCGTACATTCCGACCAAAGAAGGCCGGAAATGAACCGACGCCGTTTTTGGAGCAGATGGATGAATTTTAAAAAACTGACCAAATATCTAGAATCAGCATTCAAAAATGAGCAAGGGAGTAATTTTCCACGAAATTCTGAGACAGTGAAAAAATTTCCTACTTTCCGACTAAAGAAGGCCGGAAATGATTGGGCGCCATTTTTGGAGCAGATGGATGAGTTTTCAAACCAAATATCTAGAATCAGCATTCAAAAATGAGCAAGGGATGAAGTTTCCACGCAATTCCGCGACAGTGAGAAATTTTCGTACATTCCGACGAAAGAAGGCCGAAAATGAACCGACGCCATTTTTGGAGCAGATGGATGAATTTTAAAAAACTAACCAAATATCTAGAATCAGTATTCAAAAATGGGCAAGGGAGGAAATGTCCACGCAATTCCGCGACAATGGAAAATTTTCGTACATTCCGACCAAAGAAGGCCGGAAATGAACCGACGCCGTTTTTGGAGCAGATGGATGAATTTTCAAAAATGAGCAAGGGAGTAATTTTCCACGAAATTCTGAGACAGTGAAAAAATTTCCTACTTTCCGACTAAAGAAGGCCGGAAATGATTGGGCGCCATTTTTGGAGCAGATGGATGAGTTTTCAAACCAAATATCTAGAATCAGCATTCAAAAATGAGCAAGGGATGAAGTTTCCACGCAATTCCGCGACAGTGAGAAATTTTCGTACATTCCGACGAAAGAAGACCGGAAACGAACCGACGCCTTTTTGGAGTAGATGGATGACTTTTAAAAAACTGACCAAATATCTAGAATCAGCATTCGAAAATGGACAAGGGAGGGAG
>JANTPZ010153521.1:0-13050 GCA_025593235.1 Vachellia pachyceras | reverse complement strand
TCTGGACGAAAATCTGTCCATGAAAGGAGAAAATGATTTTTTCAAACTTTCATCATATGTAACAACATATTCTTGATCCCAAAACACTTCTCATGGATTATTTAACTCAAAAACAACTCTTCCTCATCAAATATAAAATTGGACATCATCTCCCCTTAGGTTTTGAGATTCCAAAAATTCATACAAACATCAAACCCAAGCAATATATACATCAATCTTCTCCTTAACATGCAAGGAGTGTTTTGCAACCAATTATTTCCTCTAAATCCCTCTCTTTCTCATTTTTCATCTCATGAACCCTAACTTTCCAGCCACCAGAAGAGAGCCAAAATCAAAAATCTAAACCGATAGAAAGGTAGATGAAGTTGAGAGGAAGAGATTGATGTATAAGTTTGGATTTTGGAAGCTTTTCTTCTTCTTCCTTGGAGAGCTATGGAGGACACCTTTCTCTCTCAATTTGCAGCTGTTTGGTCATGCAAAACGGCTAGGAAGTGGCTGGAAAAACTGATCTTTAATTGCCTTAATGTGGTGGCTTTTATCCAAGGGTTAGAAATCAATCTTACAAAGTAAGCTTGATCTAATGGCTCCAAAACTTTCCACCACACCTTACACTTCTTGGCTTCTCATTGGCTAGTCAAAATATCATGATGAAGCTAGAAGAATCTGGTTATGGTTTGGTTACATTAACCAAACCGAATTCCATTCGGTTACTTCTACCGATTACACTTTTTACCGGTAAACGTAGCTCTATTCCGGTAAATCTTTTTCTACTTTTATGGAGATGTTTTCTTCCTCATTTAATCTCCATACTTCCTTCTTGAATATATTAAAATAATCATCCTCAAATTGTCCCTTAATCAAATCCAAATTAACAGGATTACTTTATCCTGTCTAAAATTCCTGAAAATGAGCAATTTTAAAATAAATCATTTTTAGGGCCTTATAATTTTCTTCATTTTTCATTGATATTTTAGCCCTTCTCTTTCCCCAAAATACCTTCTAAATGTCCCAAATTAATTTTTGCAATAAATTATATTTTTGGAGATTTTTCGGGCCTTTTCCTCATTTTCGGGAAAATCGCCTTAATTGTACTTTGGGCAATAATTTTGTAAAATACTATAAAATTCATTGAATCTTTCTAGACTCTGGTTTTTGGTCTTAGAGAACTCCTGATACCTTTAATCATCAAATCTTTAAAACTCCATAATTCCTCATCCAGACCGAATTTCAACAATCGGTTGAATCTCTGGTAATCAGTGAGTTCTGCTATATCTTTTGGGCATCTGTGGATTTTTCTGATTTTTGGTCAACCATTTGACTTTTTGACTTTGACTTTGACTTTGACATTGTCAAATGACCAAAATGCCCTTACACTTTCTCTTAATGACCAAAATGCCCTTTCACAGTCTAACTTTCCATAATTTCCCATTTTACCCTTAACCTTTTGGCCCTTGATCTTTTGGTTTCTGAATCTTGAGGCAATATCCCAGAGGTCACCCATCATGAAATTTCCCTAGGATGAGTACGCTTAACTTACTATTCCTACCGGCTTTCATCCACCGGGCTAAATCTGATTCTGCGACTTCCGGCCCAACAGCGTCAACCTTTTTCGTACTTTCTATCTGTGGCCTCTAACTTGACTTTGGACTACTGGTTTAGCCATTTTTAATCCAATGACCATACTACCCTTGGTCTTTATACTTAATGACATTTATGTCCCTGGCTTATATTCTTAGAAATATCAAAGCCTTAGGACTAATCTGACCAGGGTCTCTTAATTCCACTAACATCTCCTTTTGCTGTACTTTTATTTCTGGGCCTTGTCTTATCTTATAACTATCGATTTGGCCTCTATGTCGGCTTACAGAAAAGGTGGATATTACAATTGATGAATACATGTCGATGTGCCTGAAGCATCTCATTAGGAGTAAGATTGAAGTATTGATATTCTCCAATTGCTCTTTCAACTGGAGGGAACAAACTAGCTGCTGATGTTGAGGGACCAACATCAAGGCAATCATTAACACGAGGATGACGGTTGAAAGATGTCTCGATGTCATCAAAGTACCGTGAACAAAAGTTCAGGACCTCATCCCCTATATAGCATTCTGCTATTGAACCCTCTGGTGAGGCCTTATTCCTGACATATGACTTCAATTTCCCTAAAAACCTGTATAAGTTAAAACGTTAACATAAATTAGTAACTTGGTTATATATATATGTAAATAATGTGTGTCAATAATGTGTGTGAGTACCTTTCAATGGGATACATCCAATGATATTGAACCAGGCCTCCGAGTTTTGCCTCTTGGATGAGGTGTACGGTGAGGTGCACCATGACAGTGAAAAATGAAGGAGGGAAGATCATTTCCAAATGGCACAATGTGAGAATTATCTGCTGCTGCAGTTGATCTAACTCCTCAGTGAAAAGAACCTTTGCATACAACTTTCTGAAGAATGAATAAAGCTCCACCAACACTGTTGACACTTCTAGAGGCAATGTGTTTCTAAGTGCCAATGGTAGTAATTGTTGCATAATGATGTGTGAGTCATGACTCTTTAATCCAAATACGTTCCGAGACTGTAAATCGACGCCCCTTGAAATGTTGCTTGAATAGCCATCAGGAACCCTAATGTTCTTCAACATTGAGAGAAATATATCCTTATTAAGCTTCGTTAAGGTGAATTTTGCTGGTTGAAACTTGTCATTGTTATCTGGCCAAGCATCTTGATGAATTCCCATGGATTGTAATCCTTCCTAGCTCTTAGATGATCTTTGGACTTCCCAGGTTCGTTCAACAAAGTGTACAGAACATTATTGCACACATTCTTTTCAATGTGCATAACATCAAGACTGTGACGTAACATATTTGTCTTCCAATAAGGAAGAGTAAAAAATATACTCCACTTCCGCCATTGTTGAACCGGGTCACCCTCCAAAGTACTACGTGGTATCCTTCCGCCTCGTTCTGAATTATCATTTTTCCCAAACTCAACATTAACATTAGTAAGCTGACGTAAAATATCGGAACCACTTAACATGACAGGTGGTCCTCTACTTTCATGTGTTCCATTAAAACGTTTTCTTTGCATCCTAAATTTATGGTTGCCATCAAGAAATCGGCGATGTTCGATAAAACACCACTTCTGACTGTGTGGTAGGCGTAATGGCTTCGCGTCAAAGTTACATACGGGACAAGCGAGGCCAGTATGCACGTTCCATCAAGATAAAGTTCCAAGACCCGGAAAGTCACTTATCGTACACATCAAAGCCGCATGCAATTTAAGCAGCTCCTTATCATATGCATCATATGTCTCAACCCCGTCATTCTATAATTCAACCAACTCCTTTATTAAGGGTTGCAGGTACACATCAATATCGTTCCCCGGTGCTTTCTTTCCTAGGATGATCATAGACAAGATAAATGAGTTCTGCTTCATACACATCCAAGGAGGCAAATTGTATGGAACTAATACCACAGGCCAAATACTGTAACTTGTGCTTAGGTTCCCGAAAGGATTGAATCCGTCAGTCACCAGAGCAAGACGTATGTTTCTTGGATCCGCTGTAAAATCTGGAAATTCTTTATCAAACTCCTTCCAAGCCTCGGAACCCCACGGATGTCTTAACTTCCCATCAGGATTAGCTTCAACAGCATGCCACCTCATGTGCTCAGCAGTTTTAGTCGAGAAATACAATCTCTGAAGTTGTGGTTTCAAAGGAAAATATCTAATAATCTTTGCAGGTTTCTTCTTCTTATTCTTCCCCTTCCTGTTTGGCTTGTATCTCGAGGTGTTACATCGCTTGCAAATTTCTCTATCCGCATCTTGTCCCCAATAAAGCATGCAATTATTTGGACATGAATGGATTTTTTCATACTTCAAACCCAATTTAGTGATAATCTTCTTTGCATCATAAAAAGATGATAGGATCGATGCTTCAGGTAATGCGTCGAGCAACAATTCTAATATCATTGACATTCCCTTATCAGATATGCCACATAGACACTTAATGTGATACAATTTAATTAAAAAAACGATAATTTTGAGTATTTTCCACACCCAGGATATAGAGTTTTGTCAACTTCTTCCATAAGCTCAAAGAAAGTACGAGCTCCCGTGTTTCTCATGTATTGAGGTTCCGGACCTTGTGTAACATCCTAACTTTTATTTAGAGGATTTAATTATCCTTGAGAAATAATTATTTATTCAAAGGATTTGTTGGTTACTTAGAAATAATAATATAATCTTTTAGGTAATCTTTTGAATAAAAAAGAATCTAAGATAATGTGATAGATACAAATCAATGAGGATTGTATGTGATATTATGTGTATAAAAAAATAAAAGAAAATGAAAGAAATTAAAAAGGGATAAAGATAATCATGTGAGGGGTACTATTTAAATGACTCTCACACCCCCTCATGTTATGCATAGGAAAATTAGGTCAGTCGTCAAAGTTCTCTTCTCACATCTCTCTCGTGTGACGTTTGCTTCTTTTGGGTGTAGAAGTTCTTTGGGATCAATTAGATTGATTTGAGTATGATTGGTGCTTTTGTAGCTTAAGCTTTCACGTATTTTGGAGTTGAGGTAACCATAGTTAATTCATTTTATATGCTTGCATGGATTGTAAGGTATTTTTGATACCTTAGTTATATATTATGAATCTTATCTCTATTTTTATATGTTCAATTTTAGTGAAGTGGGAAGTATTTTCTTTATCTATATACATAAAGAATATGTTTTGCTTAGAGATATGTAGGATGAACTATTCATAATTTATCTTTATCTGTAATATATTGTGAATCTATGCATTTGTGGGGAATTGACATATTAGGTTACATGGAAGTAGTTGGGTGATATTGTGATGATAGGACTTGTGTAATGCATTGTGAATTTATCCGCAGTTGTCTCTACTACTGATCATAGTGGTAGAATTTATTGTGACTCACACTTTAATGGGGAGTCATTCTAGACCCAGGAGGGAGGCCAGGATTTATTGTGACTCACACTCAAGTGGGGATTCGGCCTAGACCCAAGAGGGAGGTCAGGATTTATTGTGACTCACACTCTAGTGGAGAGTCGATCTAATTGTGATTCACACTTTAGTAGGGAGTCGGCCTAGACTTATGAGGGAGGCTAGGATTTATTGTGACTCACACTCTAGTGGGGAGTCGGCCTAGACCCAGGAGGGAGGCCAAGATTTATTGTGACTCACACTCTAGTGGGGAGTCGGCCTAGACCCATGAGGGAGACCATGATTTATTGTGACTCACACTTAAGTGGGGAGGCGTGATGGAGTAATATGGAGGAATAGGATGGAGGGATCATTTGTGCATTCTCAATGTATTGATTGAAAAACCTTAATTTTGTTTGAATATTATATATTAGCACTGCTTCACTGACTTATAATCCCATATTGTATATTCTATGAATTGATTATTGGTTACTGGGACTTTATGTCTCATCCTATCGATACTTATTTTTTCAGGAGAGGAATTTACTGGTTCAAGGTGTAAAGAGAAGGGGCCAACAGTTTGATAGTAGCTATCTCTGTAGGCTTAATAATTAAGCTATTTTAAGGAGAAAATGTATATTGCCACACTTTAGGACTTGCATACTCTGATTTGCTTTTACCATTGTGGTTATTTCATAATATTATATCTATGATTAACACTTTGTCTTTTAGCATCTCTAACTTGTTACGTATCCATTTGAGTACTATTTATAGACCCGAATGTTTAAGGGGGAGACTTGCATATCGTTTACTCTTGTGGCTTTTAGGGGTGACTTGTGGGCGAATTTTGTGCCCTGGGTCAGAATGATACTGTGAATTGTGAAATGTTTATGGGTTGGGTGTCTCACCCACAACTTTTGTACCCTGAACCTTGAGGATTTAATAATTAATTGTTTTAAATATCTGGGTTGTTTGGGATTGCAAATGATATCAGAAGAGATTACGAGTTACATAATTAATTTTGAATATAATTTATGATTAAATTGTTTAAGGGATTACACCTTGCACTTCATATGTGACTATATTTTCATGAACCCCCAAAAGCATCATGAAGTGCATCATTGACAGGGTCAATCCGATCCTCTTCCACTTCTATTTGTGAGAATGCAAGAGTACACTCTCTCAAGGCATCACCCGTTTCTCCATGATATACCCAGTTTTTGTAACTTTGAGGAAACGGCTTAACTATCAAGTGTTCTCTAACAACATCTTTAACATGCCATTTTTTGCAATTACATTTAGAGCAGGGACATGAAATCTTACCGTTAATCTTACCATGTCTATCAGCAAAATCCAAGAAACTGTTCAATCCGGCCAAATTCAAGCGGACGTGTGAGGAAACATCATCCATGACTTATCCATCATCATATGAGACTTGAGTGTATTAAGAGATAGAAATTAGAGGAAGAATAGAGAATTTGGCCCAAAAACTGATTATGGAAGGATTAAATTCATGCTTGTCAACAGTCAGAAATTTGCATAAATGAGTGACAAAAAACAGGCTGTTGAACTTTATAGTGGTTCTAACCGTTGGATATTGTAGCAGTTAATAACCGCTGCTAAATTAGAGGCAAATTTTTTTTAAATTTTGAAATTTGCAGCGGTTAATAACAGCTGCTAAACGAGAGGCAAATTTTTTTTAAATTTTGAAATTTGCAGCTGTTAATAACCGCTGCTAAACGAGAGGTAAAATTTTTTAAATTTTTAAATTTGCAGCGGTTAATAACCGCTGCTAATATTAGTAATGATTTATTTATAATAATTAATAATTTCATAATAATTAATAATTTTAAATATAATAATTAATAATTTATTTTCATTATAACTTCAAATTTTATTTTTCTTCAAAATTAATAATTTATTTTCATTAAAATATATTTACATATAACTTCAAAATTTATTTTCATTAATTAATAAATAATATAAATTGAAACAATAATTAATTCATCTAATTGAAAATTTTAAAAATCATTTAATTCATAAAATTGAAACATATAATTAATTCATAACAGTGATTTGTAAAATTATTGAAGTAAAATTTCTAAAATTATACTAATAATAAAATTTAAAACCTCAATTAAATAAAATTCAATATTAACACAAAATTTTAAATAAATAAACAAAATCTGTATCGAAAATAAAAAAATAACACACAACTAACTGTCCGCATGAGGGCTGGGGATCCTCGGGTTGGGGAGGTGGGGTGGGGGTGCCATGCCCGCCAGCGGAGGTAGCTCAGGTGGAGGTGCGCCAGGAAAGGCAGCCTAGTATGCGATCTGCAGCATGACATTCGCAGCTTGCCTCCACATCTCGAAATGGGACTGCATCTACTGCACCTGCTGATGCATCAGCTCCTGCTGCTGCTGCAACTGGGCCTGAATGTCATCTTTATCCATCTCCCCTGGTGCGTTGTGCCGCCTAGTCCCAGATGTAGTCGCCTGGGACGCAGGAGCAGAAGAGGAAGTCTGCCTCATATCCTCGACCCCTATAGACAAGGGATCCGGTCGCCCCGAATCCGAACCCTAAAAGTGGCCGCGGTGCTTGTCACGGCCCTCCATGGCTACCTCAGTGAGGCAGTGGGGTCTACAGCAGACCCCTGAGACTTCCTTAACTCAGCGTTTGTACACTGAATACGACGCTGTACTCGGAAAAATTAAATCAAAATGTTAAAAAATAAAAATATCCATAAATATTATAATTATCGAATTATAAATAAAATTATTAAACAATTAATTATACATTTACTAATTTTAAAATTTATTCAATAATTTAAAAATTAATAATAAAAAATAATTTTAAATATTATAACAATTAATAATAAAAATTAACAATTAATTTGATAATTTAAAAATACTTACAATTATCTCCTCGGTCTCTTGCGTTAGGGGAGATCCATTTGAGTGTCTTTGAGTGGTCACAAACATCTCCTCATAGGTCGCCCTTCGACCCTTTCTCCGTGACGTCTCATCCAGCTCCGAATATACGACGGAGAATGGCTTCGATCCTGTCGTATGGTGGATTGTCCGCTGGGACCGTGATAAGCCTCAAGATTTTTATATATTTTTAGTGGCTAAATTTAGTCTATTAGCACTCATTATTAGTGTAATGGAAGTTAATTAGAGAATTAATATGTAAAAGGAGCAATTGGGTTTTATAAGTCTTTGTTTTTTTTACAGGTTCAAGGAATGGGCTTGAGCCCAAATATAGCATATACTTGGAGCCCAAATGGAGATTCACAAAAGACAGCAAAAAAAAAAGCCACCTAGAGTAATAAAAAAAGAGAGACCGCCACTGTTCATGATTGGATCAAATGATCCATTAATTCCATTCCAAGTCGTGCGCCACAGGGAAAAAGGAAAGAGAAGCCGCCACCTAATATACCTTGAGCACACATCATCCATTCACCTTAAATTTTCGACGCCGCCACCCACTCATTCTGGAACCTCTTCATTATTCCATTCTCAGCTATCAACACCACACACCTGGAGCAATCTCTTTTCTTTTCTCTATTCATCGGCCGCCACAAATCCAATTCATCCCTCCATTCACTCATCTCTCACGCGCAAACCTCACGCACAACCACCATCATTATTCGTGCCTTTATCCATTCACGCCTCCTGATTCCTTTCTCATTATTCCATTCATTCACAAGCTCCTCAACTCACGCGCACACACGCAGGAGGTTTCGTCTCTTCGTCCGTTTTCCACTAACAATTGGCCATGGAATTTCAGTGCCACAGAGGGATTAATTCTTCAACCATAAAGGGCTAAATTTGTTGTCCAATGGTGATGATAAAGCTAACCGGATTCTTTGAGCAATTAGGGGAGTTCTCTAAATTTTAATTTTACTTTTCAATTTTTTCTATATGCAAATTGTAATTCTAGGTTGCTAGATGTTATGATTTGTATGTATGAAAGAGGATTATTATCGGTTGATATAATTTGGATTATGATACTTGTGTTAGATTGGTACTTTGGATTGTGATTAGACTATAGCTTTTTTGTTATTCGATTGCTTTCCTTTATTCTCTTGAAATCAATTGATTTGCCAAGTTTCTAGAAATTAGTTGGATGAAAAGAGGATCTTTTATAAATCTAACGAAAGCTAAGCACTTAAGATATTCCTAATTGATTAATTGAGTCTAGGTTTAGATTATTTTAAAAGGTTAGGAATATTGATTAGCAAGGGTCTTTGTTAGTCCTTGTGCTTAGTTAAAAGGAGAACTCAATATTAAAATTTGGGCGAGGAAGGTTAGTGGATTCAATCACCTAGGACATTCGCTTTATAGAATTTAAAGTCATTTTAGTTTAATTAGATAGTAAAAACTCACTTAATACTTCTTGGTTAATTTGTTATTTGCTCTTGATTATTTGGTAACCCAATTTAGGCTTCACGTAGAGATCGACCTAGGTTAGTGCCATTATATTGCATTCTAACTTAGTTTTATTTGATAGCCCCACGACAAGGCTTATCAAATTGGCACCGTTGCCGGGGAGCCTTGAGCTACTAGGTAATTGAGGGTCAATTATCAAATTAACCGGGGTATTTTTTTTAGATTTAGGACTTTATTTTATAAAAAATAAAAAAATGAAAAAAAATCAAAAAAGTTATTGAAATAATATTTTCTTTAGCACCTTATCATCTACTCTTGCTATTTTGATTGCAGTCATGGATTATGTGCCTCATTTCTCTGCATTGCATGATGAATTTAGGGAGACTTGGTTTGACACTCTAGAGGTAGTCGCGAAGTGCGATAAGAGGGCTAACAAATTGAAGAATGGTTATGCTAAATATCTCTACACTCGAGCCAATCGCCTCCGCGTATACTGCGAGAGCTACAAGCCAGCATAATAAGGTTGTACCTTTCCTTTCTCTTGTTCTTATTGTTTTGAACTGATTTGTATGATTATATGTTTAAGAACAAGTGTGGGGGAGGGTGTCATCAGTAGGAAAGATAGATATGTTATGTTTAGTGTGTATTGTTTTTGTTTGTATTGTGTGTTTTAGGACGTAATTGTGACTCTCTCTTCACATTGATCTCTTATTACTGTTTCGAGCTTTATTGTTTATTATGGATTCGGGCTTACATTGAGGACAATGTAAGAGATAAATGTGGGGGGGAGTGAGTTATTATTTTGTGAAAAGAACTCTCCTTTAGCTTGAGAAAAATTGGAAAAAAATTTTGGATTGCTTTGGTTAGTGAAATGCACATTTTGAGCCTTGAAAACTATGTTTTTGTGATGAATTGGTATATGTTTTAGTATCTTAATTACAATTTGGTTAATTATGACTTAGAGCTTGTTGAAAAGAAGTGTTAATGTCATATGCATTAAGTTCGAAAATTGATGTTTTGATTAAGATTGATGAATGCAATTAGGAAACACAAAGCCTTGATGGAAAGATTTTGGGCCTATTTGTTTATTTCATATGTGAGATACATCTATCTACCATTACTCTCTAGAACTTGTCTTGGTTCTTGCTTGAGATTGTACTTGTATTGGCATGATAGATATGATTTAGGCATTCATTTCATTAGCTAGATAAACCAAGAAGCCAACTCTAACATCATTTTCCATTGTTTAACCCCTTAAGCTCATCATTTTCATTTCATAAACCACCATTTCATTACATTCTAGGCTCAAGTACATTGTGTTCTTTCTCAAGGAAAGACCTAATTACATCATTAGACATTTGCACATGATTTCAAATTTATTTATGCAATTTTAAAAGAGTGGATGTCCACAGACTCTTGATTTCTTAAGTCATAAATATTATACATGAATTGTTACTGAGAAACTAAAAAGTTATTCAATGTATAAAGAGTCACAGTGTATACTAATATTTGTACATGACATGTATAACATTAAAGAAAGTTAATAGAATCTTCTCAAAATTTCTCATTTCTCTTGAAGGTTCTTTTCTCTTTGTCTATTTACATTTAATTTACAACATAATCCAAACCTTTTTATTGACGTGCGTGTTATAAGATCCCGTTTCGATTGTATTACTATTTAACTCTTTTATTTATTTATTTATTATTTAGTTGGGAAAAGTTTTTTTTTTTTTCAAAAGCCTTTTTAATAGACAACCAATATGCCTTCTTCTATGTGCCAGCCTTATCCAACAGGAAACAACTTGATCCCACTAAGCCACAAATATATTAACTCCATTGCCTAAGTCCAAATCTTTATTATTATCTACAAGACACGCACAGATGAACTGCGATTTTTGAATGGATAATATAGGTTACCTTTTTCTAAAAATAATTAATGGTTGATGAAATTCTTTATATCTATCCTATCACATTCGTCAAATCACATATATTTATATGTCATATTTTTTAAATCTTACCATTTACTTATAAATCCACGTGAACAAAAAGACACGCAATCATGTGTGATTTGAGGAGAGGCGGTAAAGCGGCTCGAGCTCAAATACCCACTTGCATTTGGGTGAGAATTTTTCCAACCCAGCCGGCCACCTTCTTTAGGAAAGATTTCATATTTTTCTTATCCATAATATTTTTTTCAACTAGGATTGGAAATATCTTTTTTTATTTTTCAATACCTAAAATAAAATATCACTTTTATAAATTTAATTTATAAAAATACACCATAACTTGAATATAAAATATCTAATTTAAATTTTAAACAATACATCTTAAACATATAAAATACACTTTATAATAATACTGAATTCAAACTAAATATAAACCACAATTAAATGATCAACAAACATCCAATAGTAATTAGATTTGTATTATGATCAGAAGTTGTTCACATATTTTTTATAAATTAATTTCAATTTTTTAAAAATAAAAAGGGTGCCGGCAGGCTAACCCATGGTTTGGTAGGTTAGCCCACTGCGGATGTTGCTAACCTCATTTTTCACAATCCAACCAGCCATATATTGGTGAGTTCAGCCCACGGGTTGAACTCATTTATCAGTTTTAACTTAATTTAATGAATATAATAAATTAATATAAACTTTATTTCAATTATTATTTAAATATGATTTCTTGTATTTTTCTCTCCAAAATCTCATTTAATATTGATAAAGAACTGAAAATAAAAAATGAATTAGTTATTTTTTTAATTAATGACTTGTTATACTGTATATGGGATGGAGTGCTATTTGTTGAGTGGGATGCTCTAAATAAATAATTCAGAATCAACTACCAACTTCACCCATAAAAACCAGCGCAACAGTAAAGTTAGATTTTAGATTCAGATGATCATGAAGGAAGTTCAAATTGACCGAAATTTCACATGAATAGATTAACAGTACTCCATTTTAAGAAACTACTTATATATAATAAAACTATTTGGGCCATATTATTTATATAATTTGCATAATATATTAATTTTTCATGAGACGTAATATATATTTTGCTAAATTGAGTTAAAATGTAATTTTAACTTTAATCTTAAATTTACAATTATTTTATCCACTTTTAATATTTTATTTAAAAATTAATTTTATAAAATATTTGAAAAAATTTTAAGTAACTCCAATTTGAAAAATATATAATATTCCATTAAATAGCAACAAATATGGATCCCAAGGTTGCTTAGAGTAAAAACAACTATGGACAAATTTGATGGAAGAGTTTCACTTCCTGAAGTCTCCTATTTTTATAAAGAAAAGAACATGCGGATTCTGGTATGGATTGCATTTCATAGTGTTGGAATATGGGCCACCCTTGATGGATTAGGCCTAAGTCCATAGGCTAGGTCAAATGCGTAAACCTAAACCCTAGTGGGAAGTTACAAGAGAGATATGTGGCTCCCCAAAGGCGGCAGACATAACGCACAGAGAAAACAAATTTTCTCCCTTCCCTTTTCTTTTTGAAAGAATCCTCTCATCTCCTCTCCTCTTGCCTTCGGTGCTTTTGCTGTGTCTTGTGTTTGGATCCACCATTGTGATCCGAATTCTACGTGGGTATCTGCAGATTCGTAATTCGGCATCTCCAGGTACGCCCGAAATCCTTCAGTGGTATCAGAGCTTATAGGTTCCTAAGGCATTTCTCTTCCG
>JANTPZ010153519.1:0-11099 GCA_025593235.1 Vachellia pachyceras | reverse complement strand
GTCCTTGGAGTCTTCATCCTCTTTTGTTGATCCAAATGCCATTTGTTTTGTGAGAACATCTTGCACAAGCCCATTTAATGCTTCCTTAATTCTCTTGGCTCTTGCTCTTGTGATTGGTCCACTTGGAATTTGTAGAGGCTCTTTTGAATTTGATAAATCAGCTTGCTAGATTGCATCATTCCCTCTCTGCTCAAAGAGATTCATCCTCGAATCTTCAGTTGGAATTTTTAACAGCTCATTGGTATCTGATGGCCTTGTTGGATCGCATCATACCCTATCTCCTCAAAGAGATTCCTCCTTGAATCTTCAGCATGTGAAGATAATAAGGGCACAATGCTTCTTGAGGATAAAAATCCATCAGGTGGCTTCTTAGAAAACAAATCTTAGAATTCCTGCAATACACTAGAATCACAATGGAAAGAATGATTATCACCATTAGTTACCAAGGAAGTATCCTTGTAATAATTATGAATCTCACTTTCCTCACAAATCTTTTCATATTTCTTTTCACTCAATTCAAAACTCTCTTTTTTACTCTCTTTACTTTGAAAGCACTCTATACTCTCAATATTTTTTTCTTGTTCAAATACAACTTTTTTCTCTATGGTAGTCTCACAAAAGTCACTCCCACTCATATTTTCAATTTTCTTTTCATGATTGAGGGGATCTTTTTCAACCACAATATCAGTAGCTGGAATAAGGAGTTCTTCTTTACATAGTTCTGCATAATTTTCAACCTTCAACTCTTTTTCAACAAGATCAGTACTTGGAATATGGAGGTCTTCTTTGATACATTTTCTGCAATATTTTCAGCACTAAATTCTTCGTCAACTGCAAGATTGATGCTCGGAATAGGAAGGTCTTCTTCTATACGTTTTTCATCATGATTTTCAATAATCAATTCTTCTTCAACTGCAAGATCAATGCTCAAATAGGAAGGTCTTCTTCTATACGTTTTTTCATCATGATTTTCAATATTCAATTCTTTTTCAACTACAAGATCGATGCTCAAAATAGGAAGGTCTTCTTCTATATGTTTTTCCTCATGATTTTCAATATCCAATTCTTCTTCCTCCTTGTTTGTCTCTTTGATAGGGGCAGCAACAATTTCTGTTTTAATCTCCTTAAATTTGATCTCTCTTTTGTAGCTCTCTCTTTCTTGATCTTCCACTCACACTTAGCAACTAGAGGAACCAACTCTTCGATATCCAAGAAGATCCACAGCTTTGCAAAATTAGCTAATTTAAGATTAAGCCCACGTATAAAATGATACCTAATGGCCTTCGGAGTCTCCTCCACGGAAGCTCTTATCATAGCTAACTCCACCTCTTGAAAATAAACATCAACGCACATAGAGCCTTGTTTTAATTCCTTCAACTTTAGATAGAAGTCTCTTTTTAACTTGGGTGTATAACTAGCCATCCATTGATCTGCTTCGGCTGTCATCCTTCGAAGTCCTTTTAACAAATCATCCAAAAGTTCTTTTTCACCATACATATTGTTCTTTTTTTTTTTAGAAAATCCTGAATGACACCAAGATTGTGCAAGAGAATCAAGAATGACCCAAAAATTGTATAAGATAATCAAGAATGTCAAAAAGATTGTTCAAGACAGTCAAGAATGACACCAAGATTGTTTAAGAATGACACAAAGATTGAAAACGAGAAAATGGAATCTAGAAACTCCTGAAAACACGCTGAATTCAGAACGGGTAAAACTAGAACTAGAAATCTCGGATTGAAACGATTCCAAAACGAACAGAAAGATGAGACTCTGAACTATGAAAATGACCTATTGGACATTGAAAAACACATAAGAAAAGTGAACGAATGGATAGAGATAATTTGATGATGAACTCGAACAATGAATGAAATTCAAACAAAATGAATAGAAAGATAAAACCTGAGTTTAGGAATGAAGCTCTGATACCAAGATGATGCGAACCCAATAGGGAAAGATCCCAAGAACCCACGGCCAATCCAAATATAAGCACCTAGCAAAGGTTGACGATCCACTTGAACTCTTGACCACGGAAGAACAAGGACCCGAAGTGTTGGAAGACGCCACAAGGTTGATCAAGCTTTGATAAGTCGTTAGTTCAATAAAGAACCCTAGAGAGAATCCTCCCTCAAGAAGCAACTTTCACAATGCAAAGTTTATAATAATCTCCGATCTAATTTGTCTCCTTCAGAATGTGCATTACAATGTATTTATAAAGGTTACATTCTGAAATTCTAAAGGATAAAATGCAATCTAAAATCTAGGAAGACAAAATTCAAATGTCAAAATAGTATCTATCCTAAAATCTAGATAGATATTATCCTAAAATCTAGCTAATTTGAAATTCAAATTAGAAATTTTCGCATAAATTAAATAAGCAATAACTAAGCAGAATTTTAGGCCCAAAATGTAATTATTTAGGCCAGAATGAGTCCTCCTATGTATAGCCCATGGTCCAAGCCCTTTCATTTGAAGCCTCCAAGCCCAAAATAGGATATGCAAGTCCATTTTCAGCACAACTCAAGTTAATGACGTCCTTGGAGTCTTCATCCTCTTTTGTTGATCTAAATGCCATATGTTTTGCAAGAACCTCTTGCTTCAATGCTTCCTTAATTCTCTTGGCTCTTGCTCTTGTGATTGGTCCACTTGGAATTTGTAGAGGCTCTTTTGAATTTGATAAATCAGCTTGCCGGATCGCATCAAACACTGAGCAAGATAGGAAGTTTCATGCAATACTGAGAAAGGGGATTGTTTTCCTTCATTCTCTTTGACTAAAACATGCCAGAAAAAAATGCGGCTCCTTTTTGGAAAAAATGGATGAATTTTGTATTTCTCGAATCCTCAGACTGAGCAACATAGGAAGTTTCAATGCACTTGTGAAAGAGGATAGCTTCCATTCATTTGCTTTGACTAAAACATGCCAGAAAACTATGTGGCACCTTTATGGAGCAAATGGAAGAATTTTGAAAACCTAACCTCATTTCTGGAATCCTGATGGAAAGCTGAGCAAGAGAGGATATTTCCATGCGTTCCGAAGAAAGTGGATTGTTTTGGTTCATTATTCTCTTTGACCGAAACAGGCCAGATAACACTGTGGCTCCTTTTTGGAGGAAATGGATGAATTTTGAAAAGCTAACCACATTTTCGGAATCCGCATGCAAAAATGAGTAAGAGAGGAGGCTTCCATGCAATTATTAGAAAGTGGATTGTTTTCCTCCATTCCTTCTCTTTGACCAAAAGAGGCAAGAGAACACTGTGGCTCCCTTTTTGATGGATGGATTGATTTTGAATAACTAACAACATTTTTGGGATCCTCATGCAAAGCTGAACAAGAGTGAATGTTTCCATGCAATTCTAAGAAAATGGATTGTTTTCATTCATTCTCTCCCACCGGAACACACCAGAAAACATTGTCCCTCCTTTTTGGAAGAAATGGATGAATTTTAAAAACACATTTCTTGAATCCTCATGCAACACTAAGCAAGACAGGACGTTTCCATGCAATATTGAGCAAGTGGATTGTTTTCATTCATTCTCTTTGACCAAAACTGGCCGAAAAAACAATGCTGCTCCCTTTTAGAAGAAATGGATGAATTTTGAAAAACTAACCGCATTTCTTGAATACTCATGCAAGCGTGAGCAAGATAGGAAGTTTCAATGCGATTTTGAAAGAGGATAGTTTTCATTCATTAGCTTTGACCAAAACATGCAAGAAAACTATGTGGCACCTTTATGGAGGAAATGGAAGAATTTTGAAAACCTAACCTCATTTTCGGAATCCTAATGGAAAGCTGAGAAAGAGAGGATTGTTTTTGTTCATTATGCTCTTTAACCAAAACAGGCGAGATAACATTGTGGCTCCTTTTTGGAGCAGATGGATGAATTCTCAAAAACAAACCAAATATCTAGAATCAGCATTAAGAAATGAGTAAGAGAGGAAGTTTCCATGCAATTCCGAGACAGTGAAAAATTTTCGTACTTTCCTACCAAAGAAGGCCAAAAACGAATGGGTGCCTTTTTGGAGCAGATGGATGAATTCTCAAAAACTAACCAAATATCTAGAATCAGCATTCAAAAATGAGCAAGAGAGGAAGTTTCCACAGAATTCCAAGGCAGTGAGAAATTTTCTTACTTTCCGACCAAAGAAGGCCAGAAATGAATGGGCGCCGTTTTTGGAGCAAATGGATGAATTCTAAAAAACTAACCAAATATCTAGAATCAGCATTCAGAAATAAGCAAGAGAGGAAGTTTCCATGCAATTCGGAGACAGTGAAAAATTTTCGTAATTTCCTACCAAAGAAGGCCAAAAACAAACGGGTGCCTTTTTGGAACAGATGCATGAATTCTCAAAAACTAACCAAATATCTAATCAGCATTCAAAAATGAGCAAGAGAGGAAGTTTCCACAGAATTCCAAGGCAGTGAGAAATTTTCTTACTTTCCGACCAAAGAAGGCCAGAAATGAATGGGCGCCTTTTTTTGAGCAGATGGATAAATTCTCAAAAACTAACCAAATATCTAGAATCAGCATTCAAAAATGAGCAAGAGAAAAAGTTTCCACATAATTCCAAGACAGTGAGAAATTTTCTTACTTTCCGACCAAAGAAGGACAGAAACGAACGGGCGCCGTTTTTTGAGCAGATGGATGAATTCCCAAAAACTAACCAAATAGCTAGAATCAGTATTCAAAAATGAGCAACAGAGGAAGTTTCTACGCAATTCAGAGGCAGTGAGAAATTTTCGTACTTTCCGACCAAAGAAGGGCAGAAACGAACGGTCGCCATTTTTGGAGTAGATGGATGACTTCTAAAAAACTGACCAAATATCTAGAGTTAAGATTCAAAAATGAGCAAGAGAGGAAGTTTCCACAGAATTCCAAGGCAGTGAGAAATTTTCTTACTTTCCGACCAAAGAAGGCCAGAAACGAACGGGCGCCGTTTTTGGAGCAGATGGATGAATTCTCAAAAACTAACAAAATATCAAGAATCAGCATTCAAAAATGAGAAAGAGAGGAAGTTTCCACGCAATTCCTAGGCAGTGAGAATTTTTATACTTTTCGACCAAAGAAGGCTAGAAATGAACGGGCGCCGTTTTTGGAGCAGATGGATGAATTCCCAAAAACAAACCAAATAGCTAGAATCAGTATTCAAAAATGAGCAACAAAGGAAGTTTCTACGCAATTCCGAGGCAGTGAGAAATTTTCGTACTTTCTGACCAAAGAAGGGCAGAAACGAACGGTCGCCATTTTTGGAGTAGATGGATGAATTCTCAAAAACTGACCAAATATCTAAAGTTAAGATTCAAAAATGAGCAAGAGAGGAAGTTTCCATAGAATTCCAAGGCAAAGAGAAATTTTCTTACTTTCAGACCAAAAGAAGGCCAGAAATGAATGGGCGCCATTTTTGTAGTAAATGGATGAATTCTAAAAAACTAACCAAATATCTAGATTCAGCATTCAGAAATGAGCAAGAGAGGAAGTTTCCATGCAATTCCGAGATAGTGAAATATTTCATACTTTCCTACCAAAGAAGGCAAAAAACGAACGGGTGCCGTTTTGGAGCAGATGCATGAATTCTCAAAAACTAACCAAATATCTAGAATCAGCATTCAAAATTGAGCAAGAGAGGAAGTTTCCACGCAATTCCGAGCCAGTGAGAAATGTTCATACTTCCCGATCAAAGAAGGCCAGAAATGAATGGATGCCGGTTTTGGAGGAGATGGATGAATTTTCAAAAACTAACCAAATATCTAGAATCAGCATTCAAAAATGAGCAAGGAAGGAAGTTTCCACGCAATTCCGAGACAGTGAAAAATTTTCGTACTTTCCGATCAAAGAAGGCCAGAAACGAAAGGGCACTGTTTTTGGGGCAGATGGATGAATTCACAAAAACTAAGCAAATATCTAGAATCAGCATTCAAAAATGAGCAAGGGAGGAAGTTTCCACGCAATTCCAAGGCAGTGAGAAATTTTCGTACTTTCCGACCAAAGGTCAAAAATGAACGGGCGCCGTTTTTGGAGCAGCTGGATGAATTCTCAAAAACCAACCAAATACCTAGAATCATCATTCAAAAATGAGCAAGAGAGGAAGTTTTCACAGAATTCTGAGCCAGTGAGAAATTTTAGTACTTTCCGACCAAAGAAGGCCAGATACGAACGGGCGCCGTTTTTGGAGCAGATGGATGAATTCTAAAAAACTAACAAAATATCTAGCATGAGCATTCAAAAATGAGAAAGAGAGGATGTTTCCACGTAATTCCGAGGCAACAAGAAATTTTCGTACTTTCTGACCAAAGAAGGCCAGAGACTAACGGGCGGCCTTTTTGGAGCAGATGGATGAATTCTCAAGAAGTAACCCAATATCTAGAATCAGCATTCAAAAGTGAGCAAGAGAGAAATTTTCGTACTTTCCGACCAAAGTAGGCCAGAGACTAACGGGCCGCGTTTTTGGAGCAGATGGATAAATTCTCAAAAACCAACCCAATATCTAGAATCAGCATTCAAAAAAGAGCAAGAGAGAAATTTTCGTACTTTTCGACTAAAGAAGGCCAGAGACGAACGGGCTCCGTTTTTTGAGCAGATGGATGAATTCTCAAAAACTAAATAAATATCTAGAATCAGCATTCAAAAATGAGCAAGAGAGAGTTTCCACGTAATTTCTGAGGCATTGAGAAATTTTCGTACTTTCCGAATAAAGAATGCCAGAAACGAACGGGCGCCGTTTTTGGAGCAGATGGATGAATTCTGAAAAACTAACAAAATATCAAGAATCAGCATTCAAAAAATGAGAAAGAGAGGAAGTTTCCACGCCCTAGGCAGTGAGAAATTTTTATACTTTCCGACCAAAGAAGGCCAGAAACGAACGGGCGCCGTTTTTGGAGCAGATGGATGAAATCTCAAAAACTAACTAAATATCTAGAATCAGTATTCAAAAATGAGCAACAGAGGAAGTTTCTACGCAATTCCGAGGCAGTGAGAAATTTTCGTACTTTCCGACCAAAGAAGGGCAGAAACGAACGGTCGCCTTTTTGGAGCAGATGGATGAATTTTCAAAAACTGACCAAATATCTAGAGTTAAGATTCAAAAATGAGCAAGAGAGGAAGTTTCCACGCTATTCCTATGCCATCGCTAAGTATGAAATGAAAAGGTAAGTTCTCACTAGTAAAGGCCACTGCTAAACAAGTAAGAAAGTTAAGAAAGGTCCCCTGATTGGGACAAGGTACGTTACATCATGATAAGAAGACGAAGTACCCAACAGAAAGCATACAAGAGAATGTGTTAGCCAAAAAGTATCTCTCTAGAGTTTGGGATGGTGATTTTCCTATGCCATCGCCGCAGTTAGGCAAAAAATCATCGCAGTTAGGTGAGCAACTTCCTGATAGATAGGAAGAAGAGAAAATCCCTGATAGACAGGGATTATATCAATAGAAGCAAGCTAATCCCTGATAGACAGGGATTAAGTGGGACTAATTGCCCTTGCACAAGGCAAGCTACTTCCTGATAGATGAAGAGAAAAGTAAATTCTTGATAGACAGGAATACATAGGACTCCAATGGGAAACCATTTTGAGCTTCTTATGTTGTCCCACAAGAGAAAGAAAGCAGTAAAAGTAATGCATATGGAATAAGCCATTCCCAATACGAAAAGAGAGAAAGTAAGTTAATAGCAGTTAAGGGCAGAATTCCTTGAATAGCTGGGTACTAGATAAAACAGCAAGATGAATAGAATGCAAGTCCTCTCTTTGTAACATCATGGTAATGATCAGAAAAGAAGAAGTAAGGATTGTTGAATCCTAAGTTATAATAGGTGGGCATAGAACAGACACTGAATGAACCGATGCCTGAGAAGTTAAGTTATATAGAAAAAGAAATATGGCATGAGAAATATAAGTACGAAGCATGAAAGGAAAAGAGAATGCTCTAGTGAAATGCAAAAGGAAAAGATGAATGAGCAAAGCCTAAGAAGACATGTCGGCTTCTACGATTAATCTTGGGGAATTATCAGACTAGCTACTACTGAGGATGGATGACTTATTCTCAACTTATGTTCGATGGTCTAAAAGTTCCAAGGGGTAAAATGACTCCAATATCAACAATTTCAGAAATAAGAAGAGATGGTATGCCTCCAAATGAGCAATGTAGCTCTTAAGGTCTGCAGACCCAGTTAACAGCAAACAAAGAACCTTCATGGCTCAAAGTCATAAGCTTATGCTGCTCTTTGGGACAACCAGAGACTAAGATTGAGATAAGAAGGCTTCCTCCCAATGGTTAGCTAGTACAGAGAGAGTACCCTTGATTATTTCTATAGATGGCTGACTGTCAATTAAGATGAGCCCATTCCCAATTCCCCAGGCAAGAAAGTAATGAAAGTGAAGAGTAAAACTGTAAGTCCTGAATAAGTGATAATCAGGCCAGTTAAAGAGAAAGATAAGTCGAGAAGTGAAGGATATCAAAAAGCTTCACAGATTGAAGCTTAAAGCCTCCAGTATAATTGTGAGTAGTTGATCACGAGGCTAGTTAAGTAGCATGAGAACTAGAAAGTAAAGTAAAAGTTTCTTTGAACTATGAAATCACAGAAGAACCAATGGAAGTGAAAAATCTTAAAAGTTCCCTATTGGAGTGCTGAATTTCAGAAAAGGAATGTTATAACTCTACAAGGCCTGCTATGAGGCTATAAGTACGAGTTAAGAAAAGAAGAAAGATAGAGAACCCTAGAATTATACGAACTCACCAAGTGTTGAAAGAAGAGACTCAAGGGTGAGTTAAGAGTAAAGAAAAAGAAGGGTTGCAAACAGTAAAAGCCAGCAAAGAATGAACGTGATAGTGAAACTCGAGGTAAGAAGTAAGGCAGCCTCGGAGATCTTATTTCCTAAAAGCAATGATCAAATAGTGAAAATTAAGAAGCTCTAGTAAAGAGAGAAGTTGGCATGATTCCGAGACAGTCACAGAATGTCTTAGAATATAAAACTAAAAAGATGTTACAAGTGAGCAATTAATCCATGCCAATAGAAGAAGACAATTGTTAAAATTGAGATTGGAAATCAAATACTTTAGGGATATCTCCAATAATGAAGATTAGGTAAGTCGTCAAGGCTAAATAAGCCTAGCTAAAGAGATGTATTGATGCGTTGCATCATGTATAGAATTTTTAAAAATGAAAAGATAGTTATTGATTGGTTTTACCCCCCAGCCTGAGTTATGGTGCCAGAAATTTTCTACTTCCTATATGTGATGCGAACCCAATAGGGAAAGATCCCAAGAACCCATAGCCAATCAGAATATACACACCCCAAGAACGCTAAACAAAGTTTGACGATCCACTTGAACCCTTGAGCACAGAAGAACAAGGACCCGAAGTGTTGGAAGACGCCACAAGGTTGATCAAGCCTTGATAAGTCATTAGTTCAATAAAGAACCCTAGAGAGAATCCTCCCTCAAGAAGCAACTTGCACAATGCAAAGTTTATAATAATCTTTAATCCAAATTGTCTGCTCCAGAATGTGCTTTACGATGTATTTATAAAGGTTACATTCTGAAATTCTAAATGACAAAATAAATCTAAAATCTAGGAAGATAAAATTCTAATTTCAAATAGTATCTATCCTGAAATCTAGATAGATACTATCCTAAAATCTAGCTAATCTGGAATTCAAATTAAAAATTTTCGCATAAATTAAATAAGCAATAACTAATCAGAATTTTAGGCCCAAAATGTGATTATTTAGGCCAGAATGAGTCCTCCTATGTGTAGCCCATGGTCCAAGCCCTTTCATTTGAAGCCTCCAAGCCCAAAATAGGATCTGCAAGTCCATTTTCAGCCCAAATCAAGTTAATGACGTCCTTGGAGTCTTCATCATCTTTTGTTGATCCAAATGCCATTTGTTTTGTGAGAACATCTTGCATAAGCCCATTTAATGCTTCCTTAATTCTCTTGGCTCTTGCTCTTGTGATTGGTCCACTTGGAATTTGTAAAGGCTCTTGCTGGATCGCATCATTCCCTCTCTCCTCAAAAGGATTCATCCTCGAATCTTCATCTACATCAAAAGGAGATAAATCAGCTACGTTAAATGTAGCACTAATATTATACTCACCCGGCAAGTCAATCTTGTAAGCATTATCATTGACTTTTTCAAGCACTTGGAATGGACCATCTCCTCTTGGAGATAATTTTGACTTTCGTTCAGCTGGAAATCTTTCTTTTCTCATATGCACCCAAACCCAATCTCTAGGTTCAAAAAGAACATGCCTTCTTCCCTTGTTTGCCTTGGATGCATATTGCTCATTTTTCTTTTCAATTTGTTGTTTCACACGCTCATGAAGTTGCTGCACTACTTCAGCTTTCTTCTTCCCATTAAGACTTACTCTCTCATCAATAGGTAATGGTAATAAATCTAAAGGAGTAAGTGGATTAAAGCCATACACAATTTCAAAAGGAGAATAATTTGTGGATGAATGTACACTTCTATTATATGCAAATTCAATGAATGGCAAGCAATTTCCCAATTTTTCAAATTCTTCTTTATCACAATTCTAAGCAATTGAGTCAAAGTTCGATTAACGACTTCAGTTTGTCCATCAGGTTGTGGATGACAAGCTGTAGAAAACAACAATTTAGTACCAAGCTTTCCCCACAAAACTCTCCAAAAATGACTCAAGAATTTTGTATCCCTATCAGAAATAATGCTTTTAGGAACACCATGAAGTCTCACAATTTCTTTAAAGAACAAATCAGCAATATATGTGGCGTCATCAGTTTTATGACATGGAATGAAATGTGCCATTTTAGAAAATCTGTCAACAACCACAAATATGGAATCCATCCCCCGTTTTGACCTAGGCAAACCTAAAACAAAATCCATGGAAATATCTATCCAAGGTTCATTAGGCACAGGTAATGGGGTATACAATCCATGTGGCAAGGCTCTAGATTTCGCCTTCTTACATATTATGCATTTAGAACATACTCTTTGCACATCACGTTTCATTTTAGGCCAAAAGAAATGTTCATGCAAAACATCCAAAGTCTTTTTAATACCAAAGTGACCCATTAATCCTCCCCCATGTGCTTCTCTTATAAGCAATTCACGCAAAGAACATTGTGG
>JANTPZ010153518.1:7339-19251 GCA_025593235.1 Vachellia pachyceras | reverse complement strand
TCTTTAACTTCCAAAAATTCCAATTTCATATACAAGCATCTAAAAATCATGAACACTTGTATACCTACACAAAAACTCATTTTGGATCTATTGGAAGTATCAAAATCATCAAAAGAATTCGTTTTCATCAGTTTCCAGACTAGACCGAAACAGTACACCCATATTCAACAATGTGAATTTTTTCAACTTCCATCACTTCTACCACTTGATTCATGTTTCCAAACACTCATTCATGCATGGGAAAACATGATTCTTGCTCTCCTATGCCAAGTGGAAAATTGGGCAGCATAACCCCTAATTCTTCATGTTTTCCAAATTTACAAAAATCATCAAAACAACCACCAACAATCACAACAACTACATCAATATGCTTCTTTTATCAAGAGGAAGCTTTTGCAACAATCAAAAACACCAACATACTTCTTTTATCAAGAGGAAGCTTTTGCAACCAATAAATGGCCTTAAATCCCTCTCTTCCTCACTTTCCCTCTCAAGAACCCTAATGTTCAATCTTGAAAAAGAGAGGTCTAATCAAAATTTGAAACCATGGAAGTTGTAGAGGAGATCACAAGGAGCAAGAATATGTATAGGTTTGGGTGCTTTAGTCTCTTACCTTGTGAGTTCTTGAGACTTTGCTCTTCTTGCTTCCATGAAAATGGAGTCTCCTCTTCACTTTTCCAGCTGCAAAATGACGTGAAGAATGGCTGGAGATGGAGGGAATTATGATCTTTTAATAATTCATTCATAAATGGAATGGAAGGCTAAGATTTAAGCTTGTAAAACAATCTTGATCCAAGGGCCACTATTGGTCCACCTTAGGAATATGTGCTTGCTTCTTATTGGCCCTCATAAAGGTGTAATGATGGCTGTCATGGGCTGGTTAGAATCTGGTTTGGTTAACCCAAACTGGATCCCATTCGGTTACTTTTACCGATTACACTCTTTACCGGTAAACTTAACTTTATTCCGGTAAATCTTTTTCTACTTTTCTGGAGATACTTTCTTCCTCATTAAATCTCCATAATTTTATCTTGGATTTAACAAAATTATTATACCCAAAATACCCTTTGATTATCTCAATTTTTACAGGATTATTTTATCCTGTCCAAAATCCCTGAAACGGAACAATCGGAGAGCAAATTTCTTTTAGGGCCTTGAAAAATACTACATTTTTCACTGATTCTCAAGCCCTTTTCCTTTTTCCAAAATGCCCTCTAGATTTTCCAAAATTAATTTTTGAAATAATTATATTTTGGGGATTTTCGGGTCTTTTTCCCAATTTTCGGGAAACTTGCCTTAATTGTACATTGGATAATAATTTTATTAAATACCATATAATTCACTGGATTTTCCATATTTTTCTCTAAATTTTTGGAGGGCTTCTTGTACCTTAAATAATTATTTTTCTCTTTTTCGCCCTTCAAAATTATATAAATAAAAATCTAATTTGAATTTGGAAAATCCGTGTTTCGTCATTGTGATCCGTAAGTAGAGATATATCTATTGGGCATCTGTAAATTTTCTGATATTTTGGTCAACTGGTTGACTTTTGACTTTGACTTTGACTTTTCCTTTGTCAAATGACCAAAATGCCTTTCAACTTTCTCATAATTATCATTTTGCCCTTACTTTCTCTACTTTTTTCAAAATTACTTTTTTGCCCTTACCTTTGATACTGAAAGACCTTTATGCCCTTGGTCTTTTATTAAATGATATATGGGTCCCTTCCTATAAGGTTTCCCATCCACATTTTGCTTCTAGGGCAAATATACTTAATTTTGGAATTCACACGGAACTCCGTGCCTGAACTTTCGGCCCTTAATCTTTCTTTCTTTTTTGAGCCATCTACTTCTCGTCTCTAATTCCTCATCTTAACCCTCATATTAGCCTTTATTTCACTTAGCATGAAAATTATGGATATTATATTTATCCCTTATATATTAATGCTATTTAAGCAATTATGTGGATTAGGAGAATGAAATTTGGTAACATTAATGTTATCTGCTATATAAGCCACATTTCAATTCCTAATGTATCGGTTCAGCTTGTGTTGTACAATAACAATAATTTGATGCTCCCTTGCATATATGTTTCAACAATTATTCTTTTTTTTCATTTGTTCAAAACGTTATCTTTTAACTATATAATTATTTCTTATTGGTTACATCATTCCCCGTAAAATATCATATCTTCATAAAAACAAACACACTGTCTTCTTCTATCAGAATAAGAAAAAAATTTACCTCAAAATTGTTGCCAAAATTAAAAGATATTTTTTTAAAATTTTCTCAGATTTCATGTAGATTTTCCTAAGAATTTATTACCTGTGGATTTTACCTACGGAAAAATTCGAAGGTAATTACCTGCGGATTTCAAATCCATAAGAAAATAAATTTCTACGAATCTTATACTTGCGGATTAAAATCCGCAGGATTAAAGCAATTTTTTGCAGTGAGTAGACAAATGTCTGTTATATATCACAAGTTGGGAAGCCTCACAAGTGTGGTGAAATGGTTAGTCTCAAAGTTAAAGGGACTCTACCTACTAATAGGTCAGTCTTTTGGGATTGACGCTCCCTTTGCACTTGCGATCATTACATTAATACTTTTATTGAGAGGCCGATGTTTCAAAGAACACTATACAAGAAGCCTTTTGATCAATAGAAGGGCGAGTGGAGTGTCGTGGCGTGGAGCCACAATTAATTCCCTATATAAGAAGATTTAGGCTTCTCTCTTCTAATCACCACAGCCTTTTCCATATGAGCAGTATATCCCAACTCGACCTCTTATCTTCCATTACAACTTCCCTATTTAAGCAAAGCAGTTTTTCCTAAATCAAAAATAGGTATATGCCTAAATCTTCGTTCAATTTCCTCATTAAGCAGATCAAAAATTTCATTTAAGCATCATTTCTAATCAACACTTCAGTCTGAAACACTCATATCAACATTAACATATTCATGTTCAGATCAACACTAGTGCTCCTCTGATCTTTCCACAATAACTTAATTTTAACCAATTTTATTGATCACTATAAAAATAGCTATTAATACCTTGTACTTGAGACCCAAGGTAATAATCAATTGAACCCTAGCAAGTTTGGAGTCTATCATATGATTCATTCCTAGGAAGGTAGTTTCAAGGACATTAGAATTATAAATGCCTATCAGCTTCGAGTTTAGTTTTCAACTTTGTCTCAAAGAAAAAGTCAATTATAAATATACAAAAGAATTGGGAAAAACTATGTGCTACCTCCGGTCCTGTATATAAAGAATTTACTTTGATTCTAAATATAAAACATCAATATATTATTTCTCTCAAATTTATAATTTTTTTCTCAGAATCTCATTGATAGTGAGAGGGATTTTTATCAAAGGATAGTTCCAATATGCATACCTGATAGGTTGTAATAATGATCAGTACCAAAAAAATCAAATTTAGCAACGGAAAAAATAGATTTATCGACGGAAAAATTAGCTTTAGTGATGGAAAAAATAGATTTAGCGACGGAAAAAGTCAGTCACTAAAACAAGGGTCGCTAAATTTAGCGACAGAATTAGTGACGGAAAAATTTAGCGACGGACAATATCCCTTGCTAATTAGCGACGGAAATGTCCGTAACTAAATTAGTGACAGAAATGTTAGCGACGGATTTAATGATGGAAAACTTCCCTCGCTAATTAGCGACGGAAATGTGCGTCGTATTTAGTGAGGAAATTTTCCCTCGCTAATTCCGACGCTAATTAGAATATTTGCCTTACTTTTCAGTTTTTCCATCGCTAATTAAAATATTATGCCTTTTCAATTTTTCCCTCGCTAATTCCGTCGCTAAATGACAATTATGTGTATTTAACATTTCTTTATTTGACAATTCTATCGCTAATTTTAAATATAAATTAACTACTCATTTACAAAAATATTTTATAAACAAATCCTTTTAAATCACACAATTGACCAAAAAAACAAATTTTAAATAGTAATAGCAAATATATATTGTCTTTAACCATAAGCATACATTCTAATGTTTGAGAAAAGTTTTAAAATTTAAAAAATACATATAAAAGTTAAGAGAGTCAAACAATACAATCATTATTCAGTGATTTAGATCTGGTTATTTGGAAGAATTTGCAAAACTCGCTCTAGAGGGTTTCAACAGTTCATTTTTGCATCCTGGAATCTCTGTATCCACATTAGGATTTTCTCTGCTTGACTATGCTCTATGAACTTCATTTTGATTCTCCTTTTTTTGAATAATCATATCCTCTATCCTATCTAAAATCTGTTGATTTAGAATTCTTGTCATACTTTACAGATGGTGATAACAATGCACCTGATTTATCTGCAAAAATATGTAGGGAGATGCCAAAATTACAGCAGTTAATAGTTTCTCTCAATAAATAACTAACTGAGATAGCTTATGCATGCTCCGTTCGGGTCATGAAACAGGAATTTCATGTAGGGACTAAAGTGTTGTTTATTTAAATTTCAGAGTTTAATAAAGAATTCAGCCGATGACTCTATTGTTGTCCCTAATAATTCCCCATTGGCAGGACTTTAAGAACTTATACAGTGGGGCAATATTGTCACCATTCACTTCAATCTAATCCAAAAACAATAGGGCATCATTATATAATCCTGTACATTAATTGATGCAGAATAATACTGACTCCCCAAACTCTTTGAAGTTGCAGAAATTAATAAAGAATGATACTGACTCCCAACACCGTTTAGTGAAACATAACTAGCCAAGTGACATTCAAGTTCCTAGTTGAGCATATTAAAGCAGTTCAGAACAATCAGTGAAACTGGCTAGGACATAAACAAATAGTAAAAATGCAAGCCTATTGCTTATGGTAGCCTTTTTTGCTATTGCAAAAACATAATTGACCCAAAGGGTAATAATAGCAAGCATTGCAAAACTGCATAAAAATGTAACCATAGAATTTTTTGACCTTGAAATACCCAAGAAATGAGGATGATGACAGCTTTCCTGCAAGAGCTAAAACAAATGATTTGTGTAAGTACCTACCTTATCAAAAATAGGGAATTCAGATTTGAAGCGGGTGCAGACAAATTCCACGATTTCATCATTTGCTTCCGTGCTTGTGCACCAAACTATTGCATGGGAATCCCAGTATCTCTAGAACTGAGTATGAACCCTTACATCCCAATTATTTTCATTGATTATGCTACAAAAAGACCATTGAAAAGAACAATGATCACCGAGCTGAAGCAGTATTATCAATCTCCAAAACAAGGCTGCTACAGAGATTAAAAATATTTTTACACAATCCCAAATTGTACAGGTAGCTTGATAAATAGACATCCTATTTTTCTGTCTGTCTCTATATATATAGGAATCAACATATTTGTGTTGGTTATGTTATAACTAGCGTTCAAAATTTTAATTAGGATTAGTTACTTATAGAAATAGTTTCCTTATCACTTCACCTAAATCCCATCATAGTAATAACAAAGAAAAAGAACTAAAGAGCAATCCACATGTAACTTTGAAAATGTATGACCAATATATAAAGTTAATTGGTCAAATGAGCTCAATAAAGTAAGGCCTTTTCACTTATGCTACAATTATAACTGTTATGGCCTGAAGTAACATATATGAATGAATCAATCAAAGAGTTTACACCACAAACCTTTATCTTTATACTTGTCATATACTAATTCAGCTTCGTATAATTGGAGTTGGTTAAAACACTATCTTAATCCCAACCAATGAATAAGAATAGCAAGATAAAGAAGACTAGAAAATAGATGCCATATATAGCTCCAAAAGAGTAAAGAGAATGTGAGGCATAATCATAATACGTGAAGAGAAAACAAATAATAACAAGTAAAGTTGGCAGGGATACAATTTGGAAGCAAAATTATTAATGAGCAGGACTTTTCCACTGTAAGTAAAAAGGTCAGCATCATTTCCCTTAGCATCCTGCAAGGGACCATAAGAATGGCAACAACATTTAACCATCACATTTTCATATGATATTTATTAACCTAATAACGATATCAACATCTTCAATCCAGTTAAAGTTTCGTTTACTCATTTGTAACATGCATATATCTCTGCTTAGGATACCCAATTAAGCTTTGAGTTTGCTTTCATATTCAAATGATTTAATAACCTTTACAAATTCTTCAGAAGAAAGATAGAAATGGGTGTCAGACTGCTAAATCCTTTAATTGGGAACCATGTAAAAATTTTTATCATGGAAATCCCAAATTCAAAGGTATCATCAGTGATTGAGCTTTATTTGTATTAGTTTTCTACTTAAATTTTCAGAGTCTTAGAGTCAATTTTAGCCCATACATGACCTTTTAGTGTTTAAATGTAGACTAGGAGTTATTGATTTGGATTAATGTGATTTTGGGCACCTATGTAATGAATAACGATTTATTGTGCCTAAATTGCATCATGAGCAAATGATACTGCCCATATTTGCTATTTCATTTCAGGAACTCCTTACAAAAGGCCAAGGGAAGCAGCTCTGGATAATTTTGCCGTGGCATAATCACAGTTCACCGTGGCCAAAGTTCAATCAAGCAGACAAAGAACTCTCGAGAGAGGTTCACCGTGCTAAACCACAAGTTTGCTGTGGTGAATATCGTGTATCAGCACTATATTTTTACTCCAGATGGAAATTAACCCAACCCGCTTTAGAGATCTGACTTATGACGGTTTCTAATGCTAAATTAGGTCATTTTTTCAAAGGGAGAGAAGGAGGCTGATGAAGGAAGGTAGAAACACACACAATCTCATCTTTTCTCTCATCTACACACTCTCCAAACCCTATCTTCATCCATTTCCTTCGCCACTCATCCATTCATCATGCTTCACTCATCCATTCAGAGCCTGTTTCCATCATCTATGAGGAGCTGAGCATCTTCGTCCTCTTGAAGATGGAGTGAGCCGGAGTTCAAAGTGCCAAAAGGGGAGTATTTACTTTCAATCTATATTTGCATTATAGATTACTTAGAATTCGAGTTGGACTTTGTGATTTGTATGTAAATACTTGGTCTCGGTTGAGCCAAACTTGGATTATTGTGTATTGAGTTGTTTTGTGATTGACAAAGTGAAATGGAGTTCATTTTGTTTATTCAATAAAGTCTTGTTGTTCTCTTCTATCATCCTAGTTGTGCTTGGTTTTAGAGTCAACATGCATGGAGTTGATTTTGTCACTTTGTGATTTCCATACACACACTAAGAACGCTTCAAGGATTTCATGGAATGGAGTTCATTGCATGTTATTCGTGACCTAACAAGTCGTGTAGGGATTTAGAAGGAGATCATCATATGACGCTCCGGACCCATGCGAATTGTTAGGGTTTGTGATTTCGAAAACTTAGTGTGAAAGTCGATACTCTACCTAATCTTTTGTGAACTATGATTGCCCAATCCATTTTCAAGAGGAACCCACCATAACACTCCCTTTTCAATCCAAATCTTCCTTATTTTTCTTTACCGCCTGAAAATACCAAAAACAAGTTTTGAATTTTATAGTTGCATTAGGTACATAGTTAATCTTAAATTAAGAAACCGTTTGCATCTGCATCACAAACATAATCACAAGCTAAGGACTATTGGTACGCGACTAGCTTCCGGTGAGAACGACCCTGGGGTTGTCACTATACAATCCTTAGAAATCAAAATTAATATTCTTGATCCATTTTCAAGGCTAACCAACGATCTAAGTTTACATTTTGTGGCTTAGTTGGATCAATCATCATTCAGAATCATCTCTCAATGGAGGACTGTCTCCATGAAGAAGGTTAAAACCGAAGTTGGCAACTCTACTGTAGCTCCAGAAACAATTTACTCAGCTTCAATCTAATAACAGAGGTCTTTAAGCTTGTTATAAAACCATAAACTAACATACGGTTCTTGAATTTTATGTCTTGCAACTGACCCTCATACTCTTTTGGTATTCAGTACTATATCAAAGACGAAGAAAAAAAGGAAAAAGAGAACCACCAAAAAGTTCAAATTGAAAATGCAAGAAAATGGATTGGGTTATGCAAACAAATCGAAAGCATAAGCAAGAGTATCTGTAAGAGATTAAAGGACGAGTAGGAATCAAGAGATATAACTAAAATAAAATACCAACCTTGACAACAAAATTGAAAGCTTCGGTATCATAGAGTGCAGTTGAAGAACACAAAAATCACCTAAAAGGACAAGACCAATCCATGAGCCGAGCTGCAGGTGCATAGACTATACATGAGTATTATTATTCCTTATGTACAACAGGGAAAGACAGACCAATATTATTATAATGACTGAAACAAGGACTGAGCTCATGCCTAGAGACATATGGACGTCGACAGGTCTGAGCTCAAGCGTGCTAAGCTCTTGGACTAAGAAGGAGAAGCTTAACTCGCAACTGAGCTCAAGCTCATTAGAGCTCGACGACCAGATTGGGGTTCATGACAACGGACGATCCGGTTGGGCACACTTAGCGAACAGGGACAGATGGACGGCGGTAAGTCTAAGCTCATGCCTAGTTGGATGACAACACCGGGGTGGACACTACGACGGAAATGAGTTGAACCAAAACAATGAAAACATGGATCACAAGATCAAGGACTACAATGAGGTTGAGCAAGCAATGGATTTGAACAACTGAGACAGAACCAGGATGACGTCGATGGGTCTGAGCTCACACCTGAGCTCCGCGACCGTGGGGTTGGATGATGATGGATGAACGAGCTGTACGAAGGTGGGGATGGAGCTGGGCAATGGGCTGAATAGGTACGGCAAAGGTGCTGAGCATCGCGCTTAACCGAGATGACGATGGGACTGGCTGGAGTTGGACATGACATGATGCGGACACAGAGGAAGCTGGAGCTAGAGTTGGGTGATGGATGAGGCTGGGTGAAAATGTCTGGGATGAGGATTGTGAGAACCAAATAGATGGGAGGATGAAATTAGGGTTTGAGGGTTTGGAGGGAAATTGAAACAAAGGGCTTACTTATTGGAGGGTTTGAGAGTTTGAAGGGAAAAAGACGTTAGTGTTTGAGGATTTGAGAATTTGGAGGGAAAAAGACATTAATGTTTGAGGGTTTGGAGGGAAATTTAAACAAAAGAGGGAAATTGATAAAAACAAAATATATTAACTCCTTTATCACTCTAAAATTCCATGCTAAAAGTAAATATTGATAACTCAATATTATAATAAACACTGCGTGTGTGTGTGTGTGCTCAAAATTAGAAGGAAAAGAAAAGAGAAACACCGTGACTCAGGAACAGAAAGAAGGGTTCAAGAGAGTAATCGTAGGGACAAGGAGGACAAGGAGAAGGAAAGCTGTTGCCGTGAACGATGTCAAAACCTTCACTGAGATGCCAATATAAGGGTCGTCCGGATATGTAAATGGTGTAGCCAACATCTTATAGTCAGTGTATCTCATCACAACCATCCTCCCCTATTTCTTCATCGCCATCGCCATTTTCATTACAGGTACAGAACAATGACCATTTTCATTACAGGTATAGAAACTAAGGCAAGGTACGCAAGCAGAGGCGATCAGAAATAAAGATAACCAAAGGAATAAAGTCAAACAAATAAAAGGCACATTTGAATTGAGCTATTGCGATGTGCAGAAAAGATGAGCAATTGAGCAAAGAAAGGCACTGGATTTTGGAAGCAGAGGCGGACTGGACTAGGGCAAACAAGCGGCGGATAAAGGGAGAGGCATTGTGATTCATAGCTTGTCAACAGGGAGAGGTTATTCGGAAAATTAAAACAATAGTGAAAAGTGGTCGGCCCTCCAAAATTTAATAAAGGAGGGAAATTGAAATTTTAGGGAAATTGAGTTAGGAGGGAAAGTGTGCAAATTCTCCAAAATTGAAAGGAAACAAAATATATTAACTTATAACCCTTTAAATTTTCATGCTTAAATGAAAATGAATAACTTAATATTATATTAAAAAATTTTCTCATTAATTTAAAAAATTAGAGAGGAATATAATATTCCTCGCTAACTAGGCATTTTAGAGAGGAATATCCAAATCATCGCTAATTTGAAAAACTAGAGAGGAATTTAATATTCCTCGCTAATTGGGAATTTTAGAGAGGAATATCCAAGTCGTTGTTAATTTTCCTTGCTAATTTAGACATTAGAGAGGAATTTAATATTCCTCGCTAAATTCCTCGCTAATTGAGCTATTTAGAGAGGAATTTTAAAGTTGTCACTAATTTTTCTTGCTAATTTGTGTTTTTCTAGTAGTGGATGGAGGTTAGAGTTTAGTTAGATCTGTAACTAATAGTTAGCATTTAGTTAGAATTATATTTATCCCCACACGTGTATATAAAGGGACACGTGTAAGCAGATAAGCAATTAATAAGATTCATTCATTTTCCCAATTATTCCTTTCGGCTTACAACTTCTCTCTGTCTTCTTTCATCTTTTCCTTCTCCAAGCTTCAAGCCGTATAATGGTATTAGGGTAGTAGGCACCACAATGTCGACTTCTGCTACTACGGACAACACAGTAACTGTTACCGGCATCGTCACCAGTACTAACACACCCTTAAGTCCTACCCAAATTTTTTCGAGTCAATCTACACCCTAATGAAAAAGCCCTACCCTCGTTCTTGTTACTCTGGCACCTAATGGACCAAATTATCATACTTAGCCCAAACCTGTCATATCATCATATTCCTAAAACCAAGGGTAAGGGATAAACGAGGGACTACAGAATAGTTAAGGATCTAAAAAGTAAATAGAAGTATAAGAGATGTCAAAGGTGCCATTCTACAAGTATTTAATATGTAAAGGCATCTTCTTATTAAAGAAGAAGATAAAAGAGAAGATATTTAGCAAAGCAGGGGATTTTATCAGTGTAAAAGTGATTTGACAAGACAAGTGAGCCTCACAACTTATTTTAATTCATGTGGACAGATTTTTAAAAGCTTCCAAGCATATTTTTTGTCCTCATTTCGTGCCAACACCAAAAAGGAAAGAGATGAAGGACAATGAAGAGCAAAAGGAAGAGAAAGCACAAGATTCAAGCCAAATCTCAAGGTAAGATTATGCTTTAGGCTTGAAATCTTGCTTAGAATTTGTTTATGGCCTCTAATCTCTCATCTAATTGGTTTAGTTTGTTAGTGTAGGATTTGACCAAGAGGAGGGTGAATTGGTCACTTATAAAAATTAAAATAAAAAAATATAGAATTAAAAACAAAGTCACCGAGGAAGCAGAAATAAGATGAATATGGGAAATTTATCTTGGTTCAGTCCTTTTGACCTATGTCCCATCCTCAGAGCGCCTCTGAGATTTTTCAATCCACTATCTGCAACAACAAAAGGCTTCAGAAGCTTATACAATGGGATATCACTCCCCCTTTCTCTTTTCACTAGAAATCTCAAAGCCATTTGTTGGTTGCAAATGCTTCCTCTTGTTGAAAGGAGCATTTTGGTGTTGTTGTGGTTGTTATTGAAGTTGTTTTGTGCCTTTTGTAAATTTGGAAAAATCATGAGAAAATAGGGGAGGTGCTGTCCAATTTTCCATTTGATATAGAAGAGTTAAATTCATGCTTTCCCATGCTTGAATGAGAATTTGGAAACAGGAATCAAGTGGTATTAATGTTGGAAATTGAAAAATCCATATTTTTGAATATGTATACACTGTTTTGGTCTGTGCTGGAACCTGAGGAAGATGAATTATTTTGATGATTTTTTATGCTTCCAATGAGTCTAAAATGAGTTTTTGTGTAGGGTAAAAGTGGTCACAAGTTTGTGGAAGCATTGGAAGACATTAAAGACAAGTTTGATGTCTTAAGGTTCTTAAAGTTCAAGAGTTGGTTCAAAGGAGTTTTACCTTGGTTTTTGTCTTGGAAATGGCTTGTGATTAATGGCCATAATATTGTTGATTATGTAGGCAAGTGTTTGGTGCAAGAGA
>JANTPZ010153514.1:0-21569 GCA_025593235.1 Vachellia pachyceras | reverse complement strand
TGAATTCGAATTCGCTCTTGAGCCACGAAACCCTAGAGAGAGAGTGAAACAAAGAGGCGCTAGCACGCTGCTATTGTTGGAGACTGTTCATGTGGATACCAGTAGAGGGAGGCGATTGAAAGAACGTCAGCTCCTCGTGATTGGAAGCAAGAGCACGGAAGGTTGTGGAGTTTGAAGAGATATAGATTCATAGGAAGGGACAATCTCGAAACGCAAAAGGTATGCCTTCATCTCCTCGATCTAAACGCCTTTGACAGATCCGTATTTGGGATTAGAAAATTTTAAATTTCATTGCTTGTATGTCCTAATCCTAACAAATACCCCCTTGACCAATTAATACAGTTTATTGTGTAAAGAAACACTATTCATTTGATCATTTTTTATTTTGCAGCTTTTCCCCTGAACTTCAGAAAATCATAACTTTTTATCTACACATTCAAATTTACTAAACGTTAGCTCATTTTAAAGCTTGTAATTTGTAGTTCTTAACTGAAAAATTTCATACACTTTAGACTTCAATTGTTATTTTTCTTTATTAGTCAAACTTTGCTCTTTGATAAGGGCCTTGTACCATTTTTTAGGTTCATTAGCATGTTCTTACTCTTTCCCTTTATGCTTCTAATTAAATTGCATAATAATATAGCATGCTTAGTCTATCTACACAACACATTCATCATACTTTGTAATGTAGAATTTTAGTGCACATAACCACTTTGCATCACTTTCCTCTTAACTTGAAATTTACACTTGGAACTTACCTTTGATCTCTTTGCCTTTTTCTCCTCAACTTGACCCTAAAAAGGTTTTATTATAGGAGAATGATATTCATGAAATCACAATAGCAAATATATCTAACTAACAGATTAACATACATAATCTTAATTATGAAATAAATCAAAGCCATGGTAACCTAACATGCAACACTAACCTCAATTTCTTATATTATTACTTTGCCAAAGCATATCCTCAGCATCAATCATATAACATCAACATGGTAAGTGAACAATTAACAATCAATAGCAATGTAAATGTAAAAGTTAGAGAATTATCTACCTTAGTTTGCAACATTCCTTGAAATTTAAAAGTTATCTTTTTTATCATTCTAAAAGAGTTCTTTAGTAGTTCATGTTAGAAAAGGATTTGACCAAGAGGGGGGCTGAATTGGTCTAATATAAAAATCAGGCTCTTTAAAGTTCACAAAATTAAAAGAGCTAAGTCACTATGAGAAGAAGAACTATGAACACAGAGATTTATATTGGTTCAGCCTCCTTGACCTACGTCCATTCCTTAGAGCACCTCTGATATTTCAAAATTCACTATCAACAAAAGAATGAAGCTTCTCAAGCCTTTACAACTTGGGAATTCACTCCCCCTTTCTCTTCTCACTAAAACAGAGTCACTCACTCTCTGTTTCTATCACACTTACAGCCCAGTTTACTCAAGGTCCCGTCCTTCAGTTTCTCATAAGTTTCCAAAGTATTTTTGGCTCAGATATCTCTCTCAAAAGGGTAGATATCTAATAATGAAGCTTAGAGAGAATTAAAGAAAGAATATAGTAAATGTAGTCAATGCAGCTTTTAATGCTTAGGATATTCGATGTTATTACTTCTATATTAATGCTGGTCCTTTTATAGTTAAAGGACTCTTAAATGTCCATTAGACTCCATTTACTATCCGTTACTCTCTCTATCGACCATTCAGCTTCTTCATTATTGGCATTAAATGCTTCCAGGTCAGACGAGGTTGAAAGTTGTAGAAGAACATTAAAGATTCCGAGTCTCGAATCATGCCTATATTTCTTTCCTCATTTAATGTTTCAAGCTTCTGCGTTTATGAGAGCAGTTAAAATTTAAAAGTGTCATTAAACAAATAAGGAAAGTAGGTGTATAGCGTAGTTGAAATATGTCAGAGATAAAACTGTCAGAGAGAGAGAGAGACAATGCTCGAGCATAGGATTTTAATGCTCGAGTGTTGCTCAGAATAATTCAAAGAAAAGTTCAGTGCTTTGATGTAATGCTCGAGTATTATGTGAAAGTGTTTTGAAAAGAGCCAAATACTCGAGTATTAAATATGAGTGCTTAAGTACTGATAATGCTTCCTAGGAATACTCGAGTATTCTGTGCAAGTGTTGGAAAATATAAATTTTGGAAATTCACATTACTTGAGTGCTGGATCTTAGTGCTCGAGTGTTAGGAATGCTGGAACTGAATGCTGGAGCATTATCAGAGAGTATTGGTGAATAGTGAAAATTTTCAGCCCGATGCTCGAGCATAAAAAGCTAGTGCTAGAGTATTGACAGTGCTTGCAGTCAATGCTTGCAGTGTTGGCTTCCGGTGATGAGGGTTAGGTCACAACACTTGAATGCTGTTAACCTATGCTCGAGTGTTGGCTCTGCTGGAAGCTTTACTTGACAGCGCTAATAGAGAACTCAACACTCGAGTACTGCGTTTGCAGTGCTTGAGTATTGGCTATGCTGTCAGCCAATACTAGAGGCGTTGTCTTACAGTGTTGAGAAGAGCAGTCAAAACTCGAGTGCTGAAATACAGTGCTCAAGCATTGGCTCTGCTGTCAGCCAATACTTGCAGTACTTCGTTGCAGCATTGTTAATAAGCCCTGTTTTAGCCTAATGCTCGAGTACTAACTTGCAGTACTCAAGCATTGGCATTATTCTATACCAATGCTTGCAGTGTTTACTCAGAGTATAGTTTAAAAACTTATTTTCAGAACACAGTGCTCGAGTACCATATTCCAATACTCGAGTATTGACAACACTTCATGTCAATACTTGGAGTATTACCTGGGAGCACTAAATTTTCTTAAGTTTAAAACATGCAGTGCTCGATGGTCCGTACTAAGCCATAAATTGCAAACTTAGGTCGCTGTCTAGCCTTGAAAATGGATCAAGAATATTAATTTTGATTTCCAAGGGTTGTATAATGTAACCCCAGGATCGTTCTCTCAGGAAGCAAGAAGGCATACCAATAATTCTTAGCTTGGGTCTATGCTTGCAATGTAAATGCAATCAGGGTTTGATTCAAATTATCCTATGTATCTAAACTAATTACAAAATAACTAAATTCTTTTTGGTATTTTCTTGATTGAGAATGAATGTAAAGGCAGCTTTGAGAAATAGAAGTGTTTGTGTGATGATGGGTGCCTCTTGAAAACAAAGTATTCCATCATAGTTCGCAAAAGATGAGGGAAAGTATCGGCTTTCGCACTAAGCTTTTGAAATAAAAAACCCCAACAATTCGCATGGGTCCAGAGCATCATACGATGATCTCCTTCTAAATCACCACACGACTTGGTGGGTCCGAAATAACATGAAATGAACTCCACCCCATGAAATCCCTTAAGACCACTTAGTGTGTGTACAGAAATCACAAAGTGACAAAAGCAAGTCCATACATTGTTACTCTAAAACCAAGCACAACTAGGATGATAGAAGAGACCAACAAGATTTCATTGAATAAACAAAATGAACTCCATTCTACTTTGTCAATCACACAACAACTCAATACACAATAATCCAAGTTTGGCTCAACTGAGACCAAGCATTTACACACAAATTACAAAGTCCAACTCGGAATCCAAATAATCCATAATGTAAATACAGATTAAAAACAAATACTCCCTTTTCGGCAGTTCGAACTCCGGTTCACTTCATCTTAAAGAGGGTGGAGAAGTTTAACTCCTCATAGATGACGGAAATGAGCTTCGAATGGATGATGAATGCATAATAGGTGAATGGATGATGAAGAAATGGGGGAAATGGTGGTAGTATGTAGGTAGGGTGAAATGGGAATGTGATTCTCTCCTCTCTTTGCTCTCTTCAACTTCTGCAACCTCCTTTCTTCCTCTCCCCTCGAAAATACCCTAATTCAGCATAATAAACTGTCCTGGGTCGGATCCATCAAGTTGGGTCGGTTATTTTCCTTCTGAGGTAAAAATTCAGGTTCTGCGTGATATTCGCCACGGCGAACTTTAGGTTTTGTCGCGGCAACTTCACCCGAGAGTTCTTGCATGACTTCTTGAACTTTGGCCTCGGTGAATGTTGAATAGCGAACTTCTCCAGCACTGCTTCCCTTGGCCTTTTGTAAGGAGTTCCTGAAATGAAATAGCAAATATAGGTAGTATCATTTGCTCATGATGCAATTTAGGCATAATAAATCATTATTCATTGCATAGGTGCCCAAATCACACTAATCCAAATCAATAACTCCTAATCTAAACTTAAGCACGAAAAGGTCATGTATGGGCTAAAATTGACTCTAAGACTCTGAAAATTCAAGTAGAAAACTAATACAAATAAAGCTCAATCAAATTCCCCCACACTTAAACCTTTGTACTCCTGGACAAAGCTTCTTCAAAGACTTAAAAACAATAAATGCATTTAGGAAATGTACTCATAGGTCCAGGACTACATAACTTGGTAAAAACATTCATCAAGGGATTAACAATGATAATGGCAAAGACAATTATAAATTAATCCTTAAGAAACTTCAATTCAACAGACCGAATAAAGAAGACCTCCTCTCCAAAGGTAGAAGTATCTCTCTCAGCTCACCAAGCAAGGACAATTTTCCCTCATGGTCTGCTTATTCGAATCTCTACCAAAGGCTTGTAATTATTCTACCTCTCTACCACAAGATCAATATAAAGTGAATCAAGAGGGCTTAAAGGTTAAGATGGATGATGGGGTTATAACATTAATGGAATGAAATAATGAAGTGAAATGAAATTCTTGAATACACAGCACGAAAAATAGAATAAACTCTTTTGCAAGATCAAGAGACATTTATTTATATATATAATATATATACACATTTTTTTCTTTTCTCTCTTTTTTCACTCTTTTTTTCTTTTTTTTAATAACAGCTGCTCACATACATAGCTCATCAACATATTCTTGCACATATAAGGATAGATTTTTCAAATGCTAGCTTTCAAGAGTGCATGGCTCAAAGGGGTAGCAAAGGATGAAATATTGAAGGGTTTGTGTTTAGGCTAAATGAAAGGTTTTGAAATGAAGGCCTCTATCCTTTTCACAAAATATTGAATCATGAAGCTTTGATTAAGAATCAAGACAAGTTCTAGAGAGATTATGAATCAAGATAGACCCACTCTAATCAAATGAAATTAGGCCCAATTATCCTCACGACAAGGCTAATGTCTTAATTAAACAATCTCAAGAACCAAAATTGCAAAAGGCAAATTCGCAACTGATATGCCCTTATCAACTACTAATAACACAAAAAACGCTATTAACCAAATACTTTGATCCTTATACTCATGAATTAACCTCCCACTGCATTGGCTATTTATCCGATTAAGCCACAAAATGTAAACTTAGATCGTTGGTTAGCCTTGAAATGGGTTGAGAATATTAATTTTGGTTTCCAAGGATTGTATAGTGACAACCCCAAGGTTGTTCTCACCGGAAGCTAGTCGCGTACCAATGGTCCTAAGCTTGTGATTATGTTTATGATGCAGATGCAAACGGTTTCTTAATTCAAGATAAGTTGTGTACCTAATGCAACTACAAAATTCAAAACTTGTTTTTGGTATTTTCAGGCTGCAAAGAAAAGTAAGGCAGATTTGGATTGAAAACGGAGTGTTATGGTGGGTTCCTCTTGAAAATGAATTGGGCCATCATATTTCGCAAAAGATTAGGTAGAGTATTGACTTTCGCACTAAGTTTTTGAAATCACAAACCCTAACAATTCGCATGGGTCCGAAGCGTCATGCTATGATCTCCTTCTAAATCCCCACACGACTTGTTAGGTCATGAATAACATTCAATGAACTCCATTCTATGAAATCCTTGAAGCGCTCTTAGTGTGTGTATGGGAATCGCAAAGTGACAAAATCAACTCCATGCATGTTGACTCTAAAACCCAGCACAACTAGGATGATAGAAGAGAACAACAAGACTTCATTGAATAATCAAAATGAACTCCATTTCACTTTGTCAATCACAAAACAACTCAATACACAATAATCCAAGTTTGGCTCTACCGAGACAAGTATTTACATACAAATCACAAAGTCCAACTCGAATTCTAAGTAATATATAATGTAAATACATATTGAAAGTAAATACTCCCCTTTCGGCACTTCGAACTCCGGATCACTCTATCTTCAAGAGGATGGAGATGCTTGTGACATACCTTAACTTTACCCGTAGCTTCATTATATATTGATTCAGAATCAATGGAAAGCCTCAAAGTGATTAAAAAGTCCAAATAATTTACTTCGATAACTTTCAAGTTTTTGAAAGTTACTATTCACTGTATTTTGGACCAACTTTGAAAATTCATAACTAATTCCAGAAAAATTGAAATTGAGTACTTCCAATTTCTATTTGAAGCTTATAAGTTCCTTTACAAGGGAAAATACTCATTGAGTCATTTGCTTACCCAAATGATACAGTATAATTCGTGAAAAAGTACTGTTCATTTGGTCCTTTTTTCTTTTTCCCAGGTTTTTCAGTGATTTTCTTCAAATTTTGGAACTTAATAAATTTCTGTACAAAACTCTAAATTCAGTGTTATTTAGCTTTTTTTAAAGCTTAAAATGTGAAATATTTTTCTATAAAAGTTCATCTCATTTGGAGTTCACTTGTTCTGTTTTTTGACAGGCCAAAGTTAGGGGTTTGATCAACTTCACTTTGATAAAAAGTCAAACTTCTCATTTTCAAACTTCATCTTTTTGAAACCCTAACTTCTAATCCTTTTTGAACCATATTTGATCATTCATTTAGGAGTTCTTGGCTATTATATATCATCCATACATGCATAGGTTTCACATCACATATTACAAATCCATGCTCATGACAAATCCTTTGCTTTAACTTCGTAAACTTTCTCCTTACCCTTTGATACACTTGTACCTATAAATGGTTAATGGGGGGTGAGATTCGAGGAATCCCAGTAGCAAACATTACAAACAATGCATGTAGAATGAATGCTAGTGCATGATAAGCTTGCCTTACATAGGCTCATGTTCACATAATGAAATGCTGCGTGCTCAATGTTTCGTGAAATGTACTTATGGCCATAGTAAAAACAAAAACAGAGCTTCATTCATTCATACATGCTTCGTATAATCTAGCAAAGCACTACAATAAATAGATGCATAACATAAACATCACATACATACAAGTAAGTAAGTTCACTACCTTTTAAGACTTTGCCTCCTCCTCTTGTACCTTGATCTTCTAACCATAGCCTTTTCTTTGTTACTTTATAGTCCTAGATAAGTAATGACATTATTAGAGTCATGAAAAATGAATGCCCAATGGGCCACATTAGCCCTAAAGGCTTACATTCACCCTTGGAGTCCCACAACTTACATTTGGTCACTGTCTTTCTTAAATTCGCATAGTAACCAAAAACTGTCAACATATTGACTAAATTTTCAAAAATCATAATTAATGCTATATAACTCCAATTGGGGTGGTTCAAATTCCTATGTGAAGCTCTTTCAGTATAATTTCATATAAAAATACTCAATCTAGCCATCAAAGCCATATCATTCCCAGAATTCCGTCAAATACAAACTGTTCCAGATTTCATTCTAGAAACAAGACACAATTTCAAAAATTCATATCTCCCAGTACACAAGTCCAATTAACCTATATGACCTATCAAATTGAAGCTTGATAAGTCTACTTTAATTCTGGAAAGTTTCATGGTTGTTAGACATATTTCACCCTATGAAAATATCGTACAATATAACTGTTCCAGACAGGGCAGATCAACAACTTGTACATTCAACTCCATAAATTTCCAAATTTATATACAAGCATCCAAAATTCATGAACACTTGTATTCCACACAATTTTGCCTTCTAAAACCAATGGAATCATTAAAATTACCAAATTCTCATCCCTTCATGACGTCCTGTTCAGACCAGAAAATCAGGGTTCTTGAGAAAGGTTTGTCAATTTCTTGCTTTCTCTTGCTTAATCACTTCCTTAATACTTCTAATAAAATGATTATCTATTTAAACACTAGATAAAAATGATTTGGGGTAAATTTTGGCAGCACTTCCCCTAGGGTTTCACCAGCCCAAATTGAAAGACAAGAGAAAACAAACAACTCTCCACCACCAACAACATCAACAACATCCAACAAGGCAAGATAGGCAAGTTTTGGAGTTTACCTCTTGAGTTCACCATCTTCTCTCTCTAAAATGTCACTGTTCACTCTCTCCTCTCTCTTGATTTTATCTTAAAAAACCATGAATTTCAAGAGGGAAAGAGGTTAGAAGTGGTTATAGTGTGATCAGGAGGCAAAAATCACAAGATTACAAGCCTCTTACCTTGGATTTCTCTTGAGTTTTTCCTCCTCTTGTGATCTTGAAATGGCGTCACTTGAGCTCTCAAATTTTTGCTGGAGCTGTCGTGCAAATGGCTGGAGAAAAGAAGGGAATTATTGATTTATTAACTCACACATTTAAGGAATAAAAGATGGAGATTTCATCTTGAAACTTTAATGAAATCTAATGGTTGATATGCTTCCACCTAAGGGCCACTTGTCCACTTCTCATTGGCTCTCATAAAGTGCTCATCATGCCTGTAAAAATTTGCTAACTATTTGGTTACTCTAACCAAACTGGATCCCATTCGGTTACTCTTACCGATTACGCGTTTTACCGGTAAACTTAACTTTATTCCGGTAAATCTTTTTCTACTTTTCTGGAGATATTTTCTTCCTCATTAAATCTCCATAATTTCATCTTTAATTTAGCAAAATTATGATCCCTAAAATACCCTTTACTTTTCTCAAATTTTAGAGGATTAATTTATCCTATCCGAAATCCCTGAAAACGTACAATCGGAGAGCAAAATTCTTTTAGGGCCTTGAAAAATACTACATTTTTCACTGATCCTCTAGCCCCTTTCCTTTCTCCAAAATTCCCTCTAGATATTTCAAAATTAATTTTTGAAATAATTATATTTTAGGGATTTTCGGGTATTTTTCCCAATTTTCAGGAAAATCGCCTTAATTATACACTGGATAATAATCTTATTAAATACTATATAATTCACTGGATTTTCTATATTTTTCTCTAAATTTTTGGAGGGCTCCTGATACCTTAAATAATTATTTTTCCCATTTTTACTCTTCAAAATTCTATAGACGGAAAACGAGTCCGAATCTAGAAAATTCGTGATTCACGGTTGTGCTCCGCGAGTCGAGCTCTGTCTATTGGGCATCTGTAAATTTTTTTTGTCAACAGTTGACTTTTGACTTTGACTTTTGACTTTGACTTTGTCAAATGACCAAAATGCCCTTACATATTTTCAAAATGACCCAAATACCCTTGCTTGATGTTCACTGCGTCACATGCTTTAGCTAACAAACATCTTGGCTGAAGCCAGTGAAGGCTTGACACTCTCTGTGTCACATGCTTCGGCCAGCAAAATTTTTGGCTGAAGCCAATGAAGTCTGGATGCTTTCTGTGCCACATGATTCAACCAATAAAAATTTTGGCTGAAGCCAACGATGTTTAATATCCTCTTACTTCCTCATTTTCCATACTTTTACCTATGGGCCTTAAATCATCTCATAATTACTGATCAGCCTTCATTGCAATCTCAAAAAAACATGGATATTACATTTCTTCCCCCTTAAAAATAAATTTCGTCCCCGAAATTTTCACATCTGAGTCATTAATTCTAGGCTCAACTTTCATCTTTTCTTTTATTTCCCTACATACTTTCTCTGGCACTAGCTCTTGCTAGAATACTTTTATAATTAGGATCTTTTCTTTTAGCTGGGGAACAAGAAATTCATAGTGCTTGTAACTCAGATTCGAGGGTAATGCCAATCAATAACTATATCTTCATCTTTAAACATTCTATACATCTCTTTAACTAGGCCCTTTTTTTAGCCTTGAAGACTGACCTAATCATTATTGTTGGAGATACTTTCAAAAGCATTTGATCTCCAGCTTTAACTTTAACAGTCGTCTTTCCTTATTGGCATAACTTAATTCTGATTTGTAACATCTCTTCAACTTTATCTGCTTAGCCATTTCATCACTGTCTCAGAATCGTGCCAATTTCTCTCTTTGCCAATGTTTCTTGACCTTCACTATTTGACCATTACTGTTGGAAAAACAAAATTTCTGAGGCAATATTACTTTTTGCCTAAATTTTAATGGTTATTTATCTAGTCAGCCTCATACTTTACTGACTTTTACTTTACCTTCTAGATCTCACATTATTTAACTAGCCTCATGATTAATTGCACACAATCATACTGGAGGCTTTAAGCTTCAATCTGTGAAGCTTTTTGACATTCTTCACTTTTCAACTTATCTTTCTCTATAACTAGCCTGATTATCATTCATTCAGGACTTACAGTTTTGCTCTTCATTTTCTTTACTTTCTTGCCTGAGGAATTGGGAATAAGCTCCTCTTGATTGACAGTCAGCTATCTATGGAAATAATCAAGGGCACTCTCTCTGTATTAGCTATTCATCATGAGGACATCTTCTTATCTTGAGCCCATTCCTGGTCATCTCATTCTCGTGTTCTAAGAGTAACATCATGCTTTTGACTCTAAGCCTCTTCATATGCTCCTTTATTAAGGTTCACTATAACCTTATGCGCGTCAGCGCTATTCTGTAGGCTTGGTCCTTGACCCTTGCCCCATAACATTATTAAGGGAGTCATTCTTGCTCTTTAGAGACATTTAGACCATGGAACCTGGGTTAAGAATAATTCATCTATCCTCAGTAGTAGCTAGACTGATAATTCCCCAAGATTAATCGTAGAAGCCGACATGTCTTCTTAGGCTTTGCTAAATCCTCTTTTCCTATTACATTTCACTAGAGCATTTTTCTTTTCCTTTCGTACTTCTTAACTCATTCCTCTCAGGTCATATCTCCTTAGTTATACTGCTTGAACTTTTTGACATTGATTCCTCTCTTTAATATTTCATTCAATGTCTGTTTGATGCCAAATTGCTATTCTTCAGGATCTAACAGTCCTTACTACTTTTTTGCTCATTGTTGTAACGTTCCAGAGAGAGGAATTTCATTCTATTCATCTTACTGACTTATCTGGTACCCAAACTATTCAAGGGATTCTGCCCCTGACTGCTATCTGCCCATTTTCTCTCTCTTCGCATTGAGAAGGGTTTATTCCTTGTGCCTTGCTTTTACTACTTTCTTTTTCTTGTGGGACAACATGGACAGCTCACAATGGTTTCCCATTGGAGTTTTATCTGATTCCTGTCTATCAGGAATATGCTTCTCCCTGTCTCTCAGGGAAGTAGCTTGCCCTGTGCTAGGGCAACTAGTCCCACGTACCCCTGTCTATCAGGGTTTACCTTTCTTCCTGTCTATCAGGAAGTGGCTCGACTAACCGTGGCGATTTTAAGCATCATACGCCTAACTGCGGTGATGGCATAGGAAACCACCATTCCAAACTCTAGAGAGATACTTTTTGGCTAAAGCATTTTCTAGTATACTTTCTATTGGGTACTTCCTCTTCTCATCATAACACAACATACCTTATCCCAATCAGGGAACCTTTCTTAGCTTTCTTACTTATTTAGCAGTGGCATTTACTAATGAGAATTTCATCTCACATTTTCATACTTGGCCTGAGAATCACACCCTTCTACGATGCCTGGAAACATAGTGAAATATCACTAATTTAAATCTCATTACCCAAGGCATCTTTAAGTTCTGTATTACCTGCCTTTACTATTATGGGGTGTGCCATATAAGTTCTTTCTCTATCTCTCATCATCTGTATCATTATGACGGGCTATCTAACTTTTCTTTCGGTAGGCTCTTAAGATTCCTTGACCAATTCATCCACGGTCATTTCAACTTTACAATTTATTCTCATAGGAATCTTTCGACATATAAAGATTTAAGCCTATATACTAGCAAAAAAATCATCACGAAGTATCCTCAAACTCTGCTGCTAGTACTATACCTTTATTACTATTAGACTTGGCTGACTTAAGTTGGGAAGTCTATTGTGGTTGCTGAAATTGCTGCTGTTGTGGCTACTGTGTCTATCACAGTCTATTTGGCTTACTCTTAATAATCATAAAGCCTTTCAGCAATCTTTAGTACTTTTGGTACTGTCTACTTTCTAATTTCTTCAGAAAATTAACAACAATTTAATCAACATCTGCCCAACTCATTCTCATACTTGGTTGTCATAAATTACAGCCCAAATAACACTTTTATATCATAACTATACCTTAACTATTCATGTTTTATGTCTCTATTTACCTTTGGCATTAGAATCTCTAGACAGGATCTCATCATATCCTATTTCTTTGTTCTGTACTCTTTTGAACTTATGGATGATTCTAATATATAAAAATTTATCTCTGCTACATGTATTTTGTCCAGCATACGATCATAACCTAGCTCACTAATAGCTTAGGGTGTCTAATAACCTCGAATGTTACTGGACAAGCAGAATTCTTGTTGATCTCTTCTATCTCATTCAGTATTCTCCGCCTCAAAGCAGACTTTAGAGAGATATAACATCTATCTTTAAACTTATTTATTCCCTCAGTGGTTTCCTTAAATCTTTAGCTTCTTCTTGACTCATTCGAGTTTCTAAGTTCTGAGCGAACTGATCTTCTTGCTGGGTTTCTTCAAGGGCAAAAAGGTCAAGGGAAAAATAGGAATTTATGAAAAGTTAGACTGTGAAAGGGCATTTTGGTCATTAAGAGAAAGTGTAGGAGCATTTTAGTCATTTGACAAAGTCAAAGTCAAAAAAGTCAACTGTTGACCAAAATATCAGAAAAAGTCACAAATGCCCAAAAGATAGAGCAGAACTCACTGATTAACAGAGTTTCGATGGATTGTTGAAAATCAGCCTAGAATTTTGAAGATTTAATGGCCGAAAATAATTATATGAGGTATCAAGAGACCTCAATCAGTTGAGTTCAGGACATAGAAAAAATAAAGTGAATTTTATAGTATTTAATAAAATTATTGCCCGGTGTACGATTAAGGCGATTTCCCCGAAAATCCCCGAAATGTAATTTATTTCAAAAATTAATTTTGGACAATCTAGAGGGCATATTGGGAAAAGAAAAAAAGGCTAGAGTATCAGTGAAAAATGTAGAAATTTTTAAAGCCCTAAAAGTATTTTGCCCTCCGATCGCTCGTTTTCAGGGATTTTGGACAGGATAAAATAATCCTGTAAAATTTGAGGAAGTGAAGGGGTATTTTGGGGATAATAAATTTACCATATTCAAGAGGAAAACATGGAGATTAAATGAGGAAGAAAATATCTCCAGAAAAAGTAGAAAAAGATTTATTGGAATTAAGTTACTTTTACCGGTGAAAATTGTAATTGGTAGATGTAATCGAATGGTAACCGGTTTGGTTAGTGTAACCAAGGTTCCCAACAGATTTTTACACCCCATGTGCAGCCCATGATTGCAACTTTATGATAACAAATGAGAAGCTAGCAAATGTTAAAGTGGTGGCTTAATATTAACCATTAGATTAACTTGAGATTTCAAGATTAAATCTCAACCATTCAAGCATTATCACAAGATTTAATAAATCAATTTTTAGTCTTCTTCTTCTAGCCACTTTGCACGAAATTGGGCAGCAAAAATGAGAAGAGAAGAAGCCATTAGAGAGCACAAGGAGGAGAGAAAAGCTTCAAGAATTCACAAGCTAAGAAGCTTTACCACCCAAACCTATACATGTTCTTGATCCTTGCAACCTCATCTACCTTTCTATCGGTTTAGATTTTTGATTTTGCCTCTCTTTTGTTGGCTGGAAAGTTAGGGTTCATGAGAGGAAAAATGAGAACGAGTGGGATTTAGAGAAAAAAATTGGTTGCAAATCACTCCTTACATGATAAGGAGTTGATGGGTGTATGAATTTTGTTGATTTTTGTTGTATTTGGAATTTTGGAATCTCAACCGATAGAAAGGTAGATGAGGTTGCATGACTTGTTTTGAAAATAATTGATGAAATATGCATGACTTGTTGAAAATTGATGATGATAAAGGTGTGAATGTGTGCCTTATATGCTATGGCCATTTGCATTTATATGTTACATGTTACATTCACACATATGCTTAAAGTTGTCATGCAATTTGTGAAATGTGTTAGATAGTTTTGCTATTGAGATTTCCAAAAATCTCATTATCCCCCCCAACCAACCATGTAGGTACAAGTACAAGCAAGGGTAAGAGCAAAGTAAATGGTGATTGAAGATGCCATGTGATAATATTGCTTGTGAAATTATGTATAATATTTGGAATTTAAACTTGATTATGTTGTGTAATATGTAAATTAAATTCTTACTTATGTGGTAGCCATGAGGTAGTGAATTTATGTCTCAAATATTCCCAAATGCATGGTTAATCATGATCAAAAGAAGCCCAAAAGATAGCATGTCAAATTATGAAGTTAGAAAGTTACAGGTTTGACTAATTAGCAAGTGTGCAGTTGGTCAAACCCCATACTTTGACCTATTGTGAAACAGAGCAAATGAACTTCAAATGAGATAAATTTTTACAAAAAAATATTGCAAGCTTTAAAACGAGACAAAGAACACTGGAATTGGAGTTTTATACGAAGAGTTATGATGTTCCAAAGTTAGCGAAAAATCACAGAAAAACCTGGGAAAAATGAAAAATTGCCAAATGAACAGTAAATTTTTAAGTATTAAACTGTATCAATTGGGCAAGCTAGTGACCCAATGAGTATTTTCCCAATGTAGAGGAATTTATAAGCTTCAAATAGAAATTGGAAGCACTCAATTTAGATTTTTCTAAACTTAGTTATGAATTTTCAAAGTTGGCCCAAAAAGCTGTGAATAGTGACATGAATAGTAACCCTAAACTTGAAAATTTTATTTTTCACTTCTTGGTTACTCTAAGTCACTAAAGGCCTAAAGGTGCTTCCAAATGGATATAAAATGAAGCTAAAGGCCAGGTTAAGGTGTGTTACAGTGAGGACGCCATTCTTGGTGGAGAAGAGGAGGAAAAGCTTGGTGAAATTCCAAGGTAAGGGGACTAGCTACCTTAATCTATATATCAATCTCTTCCTTGTGTTCTCCTCTTCAACTTCCATGGAGTAGAATTTTGATTTGGTCTCTCTTTCTCAAGTTTCATGCTTAGGGTTCTTGGGAGCTAAAGTGAAAACGAGAGGGATTTAAAGCCATTAATTAGTTGCAAAAAGCCTCCTTGAGTTGTAAGGAGCATATTGGTATATATGTTGTTGTTGATTGAGTTGTTTTTGTGATTTTGTAAATTTGGGAAATCATGAACATATAGGGGAGGTGCTGCCCAATTTTCCATTTGAAGTAGGAGAGTTAAAATCAAGTTTTATCATGCATGAATATGAGTTTGGAATCAAGAATAAGGTGATAGAAGTATTAGAAGTTGAAAAACCATGTTGATGATTGTTTGGAGTACCTCTGGGCCATAGCTGGAAAATGGGGAAGTTTCTTTTGATGATTTTGATGTCTCCAATGGATTCAAAATAAGTTTTTGTGTAGGGTATAAGTGTCCCCAAGTTTATGAAAGCATTATAAAATCATAGAGACAAATTTGATGTTCTAGGGTTTATGAAATTCAAGGGAATGGTTAAAGGAGTTTTACATTGCTTCTTGCATTGGAAATGGCTTGTGTTTGATGGCCATTATGTTGTCTATTATGTAGGCAAAGATTTGGTGAAAGAAAGTGAGTTTTTAAGGAAGCAAGAGGGCTTTCAAGTTAAGGAAAAAGTAAAGACATAAGGTAGCAAGACCTTCTAACTTAAACTGATATGTGGTGAAATTGTTTTGAAATGGTGCATGACTTAATTTATGACAATGAAAGTGTGAATATGTGCTTGATGTGCTATGGCCATGCATATACATGCTTCATGTTGCACATTCATTTCATTATACATTCACACCTATTATTAAACAATGTCATGCATTTTATGAAACTTGTTAGAACATTTGGCTATTGGGATTTCCAAAAATCGCACTCCCCCCAACTAACCATTTTTAGGTACAAATTCTTCAAAGGTTAAGGAGAAAATGCATGATGAATGAAGCAAGGATTTTACATGTTTATGTATATGGAATTATGTTGTAAAGTTTATGTATTTTGGGACTTACACATGTTATGTAAAATGTAGTATGAACCTATGAATGGTTGGTTGATGTATGGTGGATAATGTAGGCTTTAAGGACTCCTAATTTCATGATCAAACATGATTGAAAGAGGTTTAGAAGTTCGGGTTTTAAATGGTGAAGTTTGAAAATGAGAAAATTTGACTAATTGTCAAAGTGAAGTTGGTCAAACCCCTAACATTGACCCGTCGGGAAATAGAGCAAATGAATTCCAAATGAGTTGAAATTTTTCAGAAAAATAGTTGGCATTGCAAGCTTTAAAACAAGCTAAATAACACTAAAATTGGAGTTTTATACAGAAATTTATGGTGTTCCAAAATTTGAAGAAAATCACTGAAAACTTGGAAAAATTGAAAAATTATCAAATGAACAGTACATTTTCACGCATTAAACTGTATCAATTGGGCAAGATAATGACTCAATGAGTATTTTTCCCTTATAGAGGAACTTATAAGATTCAAATAGAAATTGGAAGCACTCAATTTCGATTTTTCTAGAATTAATTATGAAGTTTCAAAGTTGGTCCAAAAAACTGTGAATAGTAACTTTCAAAAGTTGAAACTTTTCAATTTGAACCTTTTGGACATTTTAAGTAAATTGAGGCTTCCCTTTGGTTTCAAATCAATATAAAATGAAGCTAAAGGCAAGGTGAAGGTGTGTCACAGAAAGCATGCAACAACATTAGGACTCTAATATTATACTTCTCTATAAGCTTTTCTCAAATGTAATCATACCAAACTTCTAAGAGTAACTTAGGATAGACCTGAGTGAAATAGAGAGTACAACCTTACATGTGGTAAGGGAGAATGATTGTAAATATTCTCAAGTACCTACACTACAAACTTGAGTGGGTTTTATAAATACCTAGAAAAATTTATGGGGTTCTCAATACCCACTGTTACAAACTTAAAATAGGCTTCGCAGGTGTCTGTGTTAAACTTGTGGTTGTAATGGTTTTCCAAGTACTTTGGTTAAACTTGGAAGTTATAGTGGATTGAAAATCTCAGAGTCTGTGGACTGAACGTAGGTCAGAGAAGGCCAAACTAAGATAAATTGTTGTATGCTCATCTTACATTCATCTTCTTTAATTTCTAATGATTTCATTCTTACTCTATCCGATTTGATTCTCTATTTCTAATTAACTTAAAATTCAGATATTTTGATCAATTGAGATTTGAAAAGAATTTTTTTTATATTCAATTCACCCCCTTAGGTGACAACCATCTTACCAAAATTTGATGAGGAATGATGTTGAATGGAATTATATATATTAAGTTAAAAATAGAACAAGTTAAAGGCGAAAAGGGGTCCAACACCCTTGCGAAGACCCTAACTAATGGGGTCCAATTAATCTGAAATTTTTCATAAAAACAGTTCAAATGATAATATTTAAAATCAGTCCAACTTTCCTAAATTTGAAATTTTGTACCAAAAAAAAGTTATGGCTTTCCAAAGTTGAGAGAAAATCTGGGAAAAAGAAAAATGAATATGAACAGTGAAACTTCACAAATTAAACTATATTAATCAGACAACAACTTGGATAAATTGGTATTTTTTTCCCTGTAGAGAATTTCATAATCCTCATTTAGAGACTTGAAGCACTAAATTTTGATTTTTCTATAATTAGTTATGATTTTTTAAAATTGGTTTAAAAATCTAAATTTTTACCAAATGAATAGTAACTTTTGGTAAATTTTGGAATTTCATTTCTTTGGCCAATTTTAGTTTGGAAAATACTAGAGGGACTCCCTAATAGTCTCTAATAAAGGTAAAAAGGGAATAAGTGAGGTGTCGCATAAACAAATCCTTGGTTGTCTTTTAATGGATGTTGTCATCTTTTAAGCTCGTGATGTCATATAGATGCTGAAGTGTTGTCAATGCCTTTAGTGAAGTTATCAATTTCCTTGATAGTGTTGTCAATACTGTTAATTAATGTTTGTGCCATATATGTTATACTTATATAAGTAATATGGACTTTTTGTTGACAATGAGAAGAACACAATATTTGAAGGCGGAATGTTAATATTCATTTATCATTTGCAAATTTGTAACTTCTTGTTGTCATATGGATGTTGAAGTGTTATCAATTGCTTCAGTGAAATTGTCAATTTTCTTAACAATACTGTCAATACTGTTAATTAATGTTTGTGGTATATAGGTTATATTTATGTAAGTAATATGGACTTTTTGTTCGCAATGAGAACAATACAATACTTGAAGGTGGAATGTTAATGTTTATTTGTTATTTGCAAATTTGTAAGATGCTGAAGTGAAAAAATGATTTATGTTGTCATTATTTATGTTAGAGTTTCAATACACTATTCGTAGTTGTCAACAAACGAAACAACGGCAACAAGGGTAGCACAGTTTAGTTTAAGTGTTGTCAATAGCTTAAGAAAACTTGTCATTTACATATAGAAAGTTATCAATGGACCATGTACACTTGTCAATAAGTTACTCAGCGAAAGGGCGTGGGCATGATGAAGTACATGTTGTGAAAAGGATAACGTACATAGATACCACATTAAAAAGAGTAACTTTTTAGCTCCAACATTACATAACTTGTCATTCAATTTTAAAGAGTTGTCAATAATCTACAACACATTGTCCTTTACATAACAAGTTGGCCCATGATAGGTGTAACATCTAAATATTTTATTTCTAAAATTATCATTAGAGAATATTTATTTTATGATAATTCAAAATTACCCTGTAGCTATTTGAGTAATATGGATTCACCCAAATATATATATTTATTGTTATTATAAAATAAATGATAATATGAAAAATATATAGAAAGAAGAAGAAGACGGAGAGAGAAAATGGAAAATAGGGAAAGAGTGGGATCATTATGTGGTAATTTTAGCCAAACCTAACTAAAACAATGAGAGAGCGTCAGAAGCTGCACTTTCTTTCTCTCTCCCCCTGATGCGTCTCCTTGTCTCTCTCTCACAGTGTCCACCATTTTTATGTACAAGTTGAACTTTAAAGCTTATTTTGGCGGGTAAACATCTTCTAATCATCAAATTCTGTCATGAAAGTTGTTATACTCCTATAGATTAATCTATTGGTATAATTTATTTGAAGAATAGCAAATCTATGGTTTAGGGTTTAGACCAAGTTTTGAGTTTTGACAATATAAAACTATAGATTAATCTATTGGCATTGAGCCATCAATTTGATATTGGCATGGAATTTGAAAGTTTTGGTCCAATCGATTTGATATTAACAGTTGTTTCTTATAATTTGAATTTTTTTCTTACTAGTTAACATATATTATAAATTAAGAATTTTTATAGCCATAGTTAATTGTTAAATTGTTGCTTATTGAGTTAAGTAACTAGTTAAGAAAGGTCGTTGTTAAATGTACTACGACAAATGTAGGTGTTTGCTCATGTTTATAATCTCTTGTGGTGAAAGTTAGCTCAAAGCATTTTGTCGACTTGAATTAAGCTCTGATTAACAAGCAAGAGACTACACTACCCCTGTTGATGTTGTTTCATTTGTTGGTAACAACAAATAGTGTATTGACAACTTCAATATAAGTAATGACAACTTAGATCATTTTTTCCGCTTCAGCATCTTACAAATTTGCAAATGACAAATGAACATTAATATTCCACTTTCAAGTATTGTTTTCTTCTTATTGATAACAAAAAAAAATCCATATTACTTACATAAATATAACCTATAAACTGTTAGTGTAGGATTTGACTAAGAGGGGGGGTGAATTGGTCACTTTTAAAAATTAAAATGTAAATCACAGAAATTAAAAACGAAGTCACCGAGAATGCAGAAGGAGAATGAACACGGTGATTTGTCCTAGTTTGGTCCTCTCTGACCTAAGTCCAGTCCTCAGAGCTCCTCTGAGATTTGTAATCCACTAATAACAATCAAACTAGCTCCATGAGCCTTTACAATCAAGGAGTGACACTTGTTAGTATAGGATTTGACCAAGAGGGGGTGAATTGGTCAAATTAAAAACAATTAAACTTAAACCACAGAATAAAATTAAAGTCACCGAGAGAGAGAGGAATGATGAACACAGAGATTTATCCTGGTTCGGTCCACTTGACCTACATCCAATCCTCAGAGCACCTCCGAGATTTTCAAATCCACTACCAACAGCAAAAAAGGCCAATAATGCCTTTACAACAGAGATTCACACTCCCCCTCATTATATGCAATAAAACAGAGACTCACGCTTTCTGTTTTCTAACAATTTCATAGCCCAATGGATTCAAGGTCCCAACCTTGAATTTCTCTTAGATTTACAGAAGGTAATGCTCAAAGATACTCTCTCAAAGAGTAGATAGCAAATGATGAGGCTTGGAAAGAATATTCAAAGATTTACAGAGAATGAAGATGAAAGCTTTGAATGCTTGTCAGTATTGTTCTTCTTGTTTTCTCCGTAATGAATGCTTGGTCTTTTATAGATGAGAAGTAATAAATTTTCCGTTAGAGTCATTTAAGTGTCCGTTACTCCCGTCAACCAACTCTTCATCTTCACCATTAATGCTGCAATAAATGCTTCTGAGTAGTGTGGACGACAAAGGCTTGAATTATGCCATCTGTCTGTGAGCACATCTTTTTCTCTTTCTATGATCCTGGACTTCTGCATTTATGAAGGCAGGTGAAGTTCAAACGTTGTTAGTCACGTATAAGGAAAGATACAGAGCAGGTGAAATGTGACACCTCTTATTTATCCCTCTTAGCTTCCATTATGATGATTTGACCCCAATTATTAGCCTTAAACTTCTTCCATTGTGAAAAGGGACCAAAATGAAAACTTTCATTTTTAAGAAAGTTACTATTCACAATTTTTCGGGCCAACTTTGAAAATTCATAACTAATTCTAGAAAAATCGAAATCGAGTGGTTCCAACTTCTATTTGAAGCTTACCAATTTATTTATACTAATTTGAGCAGTTACTAGTCCAATTTGGTACAGATTCTTTCGTGAAAATGTATTGTTCATATGGTAATTTTTCATTTTCCCAGGATTTTCTGTGATTTTTCATCAACTTTGAATAGTCATAACTTTCTGTAAAAAATTCTAATTCCAGTGATCTTTGGCTTGTTTTAAACCTTGCAATGTGAAATATTTTTCATAAAATTTAAACTCATTTGAAGTTCAATTACTCTATTTCTCGACAAGGAAAATTAGGGAAAATGACCAACTTTACTTCCAACACTTAGTCAAATTTCAGCCCTACTTTACTTCATAACTTGTCACTTCTTAACCACATTAATCCATGTAATTAGACATCATATACTAGTTATCATAAGTCCATGATACATACCCAAGTCATATTACATATTACATTACAACTTTAAACATCACAACATAAAGTACATAACATATTCCACAACATTTTATATCCACTTTGCTTCAAAAATCATTCACTTCCTTCTTACCCTTGAGTATG
>JANTPZ010153512.1:0-12254 GCA_025593235.1 Vachellia pachyceras | reverse complement strand
AACTTTTGGTGCGCGACTTGCTTCCGGTGGGAACGACCTTGGGTTGCAACTACACAACCCTTGGAGATTATAAATTTAATTCTTGGCAAATTTTCAAGGTTGACCAACGACACTGTTTTGCGATTCGTGAGACAGGGCACGCCACACTCCTTAATCTTAACCTTTAGCTTCATTTTATATTGATTTGTAACCAAAGGGAAGCCTCAATGTGATCAAAAAGTCCAAAAGGTTCAAATTAAAAACTTTTAACTTTTGAAAGTTACTATTCACAGCTTTTTGGACCAACTTTGATAATTGATAACTAATTCTAGAAAAATTGAAATTGAGTGCTTCCAATTTATATTTAAAGCTTATAAGTTCCTCTATGAAGGAAAAATACTCATTGAGTCATTAGCTTGCCCAATTGATACAGTTTAATGCATGAAAAGGTACTGTTCATTTGGCACTTTTTCATTTTTCCAGGTTTTTCAGTGATTTTCTTCAAATTTTGGAACATCATAACTTTCTGTACAAAACTCCAAATCTAGTTTTCTTTAGCTTGTTTTAAAGCTTGCAATGCCAACTATGTTTCTGTAAAATTTCAGCTCATTTGGAGTTCATATACCTTGTTTCTTGACATGTCAAAGTTAGGTATTTGACTAATTTTACTTTAAAAAGTCAAATTTTTCATTTTCAAACCTCATCCTTTTTAAACCCTAACTCCTAATCCTTTCTTAATCATGTTTTATCATACATTTAGGAGTTCTTAGCTATCATATATCAACCTTACATGTAAGGGTTCACATCACATATTACATAACATAGGAAATTCTCAAAATGTCTACATAATTACAACATAATTCCATATACATAATCATGTCATATTCCTTGCTTTAAACTTCATAAACTTTCTCCTTACCCTTTGATGCACTTGTACCTAAAAATGGTTAGTGGGGGAGGGTGAGATTCGAGGAATCCCAGTAGCAAACATTACAAATAATGCATGTAGGATGAATACTAGTGCATGATATGCTTGCCTTACATAGGCTCATGTTCACATAATGAAATGCTGCGCGCTCAATGTTTCGTGAAATGTACTTATGGCCATAGTAAAAACAAAAAAAGAGCTTCATTCATTCATACATGCGTCACATAATCTAGCAAAGCAATACAGCAAATCGATGCACAACATAAACATCACATACATACAAGTAAGTAAGTTCACTACCTTTTAGACTTTACCTTCTCCTCTTGTACCTTGATCTTCTAACCATAACTTCCTCTTTGTCACTTTATGTCCCTAGTTAAGTAATGACGTTATTAGAGTCATGAAAAGTGAATACCCAATGGGCCACATTAGCCCTAAAGGCTTACTTTTACCCTTGGAGTTCCTACAAATTATATTTGGTTACTTTCTTTCTTAATTTCGCATGGTAACCAAGAGCTGCCAGCACTTTGACCAAACTTTGAAAAATCATAATTAATTCTATAGAAATCCAATTGGGTTGGTTCAACTTCCTATGTGAATTTCATTAAGTCCTCTTTACGTGAAAAATATTATCTGTTGGCATTTATGCACCCATAATTCCAGAATTCTCAGTTTACCCAACTGTGCTAGGATTTGTTCCAGATTTAATGCCTAAACTTCAAAAATTCATATCTCCCAGCACACAAATCCAATTAACCAATATGACCTATCAAGTTAAAGCTTGACAAGTCTACTTTAATTCTGGAAAGTTCATGGTCATTGGACAACATTTGACCACACAAAAACATGTTACAATTATATTGCTTCCAGAAAATGAATTTCACAGCACTTACTCTTTAACTTTCAAGAAACTCCAGATTCAATACAAGCATCTAAAAATCATGAATACTTGTATACCTACACAATTTTGCCTTATAAAACCATTGGAAGCATCAAAATCATCAAAACAATTCATCTCCTCCCACTTCCAGGTCAGGCCGAGACATATCACACACATTCACCAATATGTGTTTTTCAACTTCTATCATCATATTCTTGTTTTCAAGCTTACATTCATGCATGGTAAATCTTGATTCTAACTCTCCTATATCAAGAGGAAAATTGGGCAGCACCTCCCCTATATATGCATGATTTCCCAATTTTTACAAAATCATGAAAACAACTCAATCAACAACAACAACAACAACATCAATATGCTCCTTACAACTCAAGGAGACTTTTGCAACAACTTGATGACTTTAAATCCCTCTCTTTCTCACTTTACTCTCAAGAACCCTAAGCCATGGAACTTGAGAAAGAGGGCTCAAATCAGATTTTGAAACCATCGAAGAGGTAGAGAAGATCACAAGGAAGAGATTAGTATATAGTATAAGGTAGCAACTTCCTTACCTTTGATTTTCTCTTGAACTTTTCCTCTTTTCTTCCTCCATACTTGGCGTCTTTGCTCTCTCTTTTTCTGCCCATGAAGGTCGTTCCAAATGGGATGGAATGAAGGGAATATGTGTGGTTTAATAATTCACAATTAATGGAATCAAGGGCCAAGATTGAGTCTTGTAACTAAGTGTGATCTAATGGTTGAGATGAAGCCACCAAGATGACATTTGCCAAGCTCTCTTTGGTCTTCATAAAGTGGCCATAATGGGCTGCACATGGATGGGAAAAATCTGTTCGGGCCTTGGGTTACACTAACCAAACTGGATCCCATTCGATTACTTTTATCGATTACACTTTTTACAGGTAAACATAACTTTATTTCGGTAAATCTTTTTCTACTTTTCTGGAGATATTTTCTTTCTCATTTATTCTCCATATTTTCATCTTGAATATAATAAAATTATTATTCCCAAAATACCCCTTGATTACCTCAAATTTTACAGGATTATTTTATCTTGTCTAAAATCCCTGAAACGGAGCAATCAGAGAGCAAATTTCTTTTAGGGCCTTGAAAAATACTACATTTTTCACTGTTTTTCTAGCCCTTTTCCTTTTCCAAAATGCCCTCTAGATTATCCAAAATTAATTTTTGAAATAATTATATTTCGGGGATTTTCGGGTCTTTTTCCCAATTTTCGGGAAAATCGCCTTAATCGTACACTAGATAATAATTTTATTAAATACTATAAAATTCACTGAATTTTTCTATACCCTGAACTCAACTGATTAAGGTCTCTTGATACCTCAAATAATTATTTTCGACCATTAAATCTTCAAAATTCTATAAATAAAATTCTAGGCCGATTTTCAACAATCCGTCGAATCTCTATCAATCAGTGAGTTCTGCTTTATCTTTTGGGCCTCTGTGAATTTTTCTGATATTTTGGTCAACAGTTGATTTTTTGACTTTGACTTTGTCAAATGACCAAAATGCCCTTCCATTTTCTCATAATTACCATTTTGCCCTTACTTTCTCTACTTTTTCCAAAATTACTGTTTTGCCCTTACTTTCAATACTGAAAAAGACCTTTATGTCCTTGGTCTTTTATTAAATGACATATGGGTCCATTCCCAAAAGGTCACCCATCTTAGGATTGCTCCAGGGCAAGCACGCTTAACTTTGAAGTTCCTACCGACTTCCATCCCCCAGACCGACTCTGATTCAGCGACTTCCGGCCCAATAGCATCAACTTTTTCTGTACTTTCTATCCGTGGGCTCTAACTTGACTTTTGACTACTGGTTTGGCCCTTTTTATCTAATGACCATATTGCCCTTGGTCTTTATACTTAATGCCATTTATGTCCCTGGCTTACATTCTAAGTAATTTCAAAGCCTTGGGACTAAATTGACCAGGGTCTCTTTGGTCCATTGACATATTCTCTTTCTGTACTTTCATTTCTGGGCCTTATCTTATCTCATTTCTATCAATTTGGCTTCTGTTTCTATTTACAGAAAATGGTGGATATTACAAATTTCAAGGGTATTTTTGGGAAAATATTTCACTATATTAGTAAATGAATTATGAAGGTTAAAAGAAGAATAAAACATCTCCAGAAAAAGTAGAGAAAAATTTACCGGAATAAAGTTACGTTTACCGGTAAAAGTGTAGTTGGTAAAAGTAACCGAATGGCAATTGGTTTGGTTAGTGTAACCAAGGTTCTAACCAGATTTTTAACCCCATGTGCACCCAATAATGACAACTTTATGAAGACCAATTAGAAGTAAGCAAATGTCAAGGTGGTGGCTTAATATGAGACCATTAGATCAAGATTTTAAGTTAAGATTAAATCCTAGCCTTTTATTACAATTAAGGGATATTTATGAAGTCAGATTTTTGGCCCTTTCTCCAGGCATTCTTCACGACATTTCAGCCCCAAAATGGAGAAGAGAAGACGCCATGGAAGCTTGAGGAAGAGGAAGAAAATTTCAAGAATTGACAAGGTAAGAAGGTAAACCAACCAAATCTATACATTTTGTTAATCCTTGCAACCTCCTCTACCTTTTCCATGGATTAATTTCTTGATTAAAAACCCCTCTTTCTCAAGATTGAAAGTTAGGGATCATGATGGTGAAAGTGAGAAAGAGAGGGATTTGGAGGAAATCAAAGGTTGCAAGTTACTCCTTGTGATTTAAGGAGTAGTTTGATGTATATATTGGATTGGTTTGGTTGTTGTATGGAATTTGAGCATGAAGTTACTGTTCATGCAGCACTGTTTGGCACTGTTCATGGAGGAAAATGGATGATTTTATGATGCTAAATTATGGGAAAGTGGCCTAGGATTGTGTTTATGCATGTATGTGATGCTAGAAGTTAAAAATCACACTTGTTGGAATTTTCTGTGATTTTCGTCCAAATCTGTAACAGTGGGGAAGGAGTTGGATTTTTGATGATTTTGATGCTTCCATTGAGTTTAGAAGGCAAAATTGTGCAGGGTATAAGTGAGAAAAAGTTTTGGGAAGCATTGAAAATCATTTAAGCAAGTTTCCAACTTCTAGGGAGTGTAAAAGTGCAAGAGGAGGGCTATTACGTTTTTGTAACTTTCATGGCTTGGTAATGGCTGGAAATTGATGAATATATTATTGAATCATGTTTAGGAAGATGAGAACTCAAAGAGCCTATTGGAAAAGAGGAATAAGAGAGCTTTAAAGTTCAAAGAGAGCTAAAGGAAAAGCTAAAGCAACAAGATAGCAAAACCCTAACCTTAAGCTAAGTTGTTTTGAAAATGTGTATAAATTTATGCATGACTTGTATTGAAAATTAATGATGATTGAAAGTGTGAATATGTGCTTTTGTGTGCTATGGTCATATGCATTTAATTGTTACATGTTGAACATTTCATGAACTCACACTTTTATTTAAAGTTGTCATGCAATTTTTACAAAGTGTGTTAGAAAGTTTTGCTATTGAGATTTCCCAAAATCTCATCCTTCCCAACTAACCATGTAGGTGCAAGCACAAGCAAGGGTAAGATTCAAGTTCATGGTGATTGAAGATGGCTTAGCTTGATGTTCTTGCTTGTGGAATTTTGTGTGACATGTGGGAACTTTGGGTTGAGATTGATGTAGTTATATAATTTTAAACCTCTACATATGTGGTAGCCCAAAAGAGGTGAAAGCATGCTCTAATTATAGGCTAATGCATGTTTAATTATGAGAAAAAGAAGAAAGCAAACAAGCTTGCCTAAAGGAAGAAAAATGGAAATGATAAGGATGTATAGAAGTGTAGTAAGGTTGATCAAACCCCCAACTTTGGGCTGATGTGAAATATAGAAAAAAAACTCCAAATGAGTTGAATTTTTGCAGAAAAATATTTCATGTTTCAAGCTTTAAAATGAGCCAAAGAACACTGGATTTGGAGTTTGTACAAAAAGTTATGATATTCCAAAGTTGGCGAAAAATCATAGAAAAACATGGGAAAATGGAAAATTACCATTTGAACAGTAGTTTTTTACGCAATAAACTGTATCAATTGGGCAAGTCTCTGACCCAATGAGTATTTTTCTCCCATAAAGGATTTTTTAAGCTTTAAATAGAAATTAGAACCACTCAATTTCGATTTTTCTAGAATTAGTTATGAATTTTCAAAGTTGGGCCAAAATTCAATGAATAGTAACTTTTAAAAATCAAATTTTCAGATTTGATTTCTTTTGACCTTTTAAGCTATTTAAGGCCCAAGAATGGTTCCATAATAATATAAAATAAAGCTAAAGGGGTTATTTAAGGTGTATTACACATGGAATGAAGGAATGGATGATTAATGGATGTAATAATTCATTATGCGTGGCCGTCCTTATTCCAGGCGTGTTCATGCATATATATATATATATATATATAACAAAAGCATGACCTTAAAAAGACAAATAAACAATAATAATAAAATATAATGAAATAAAATAATATAAAATAAATGGATTTTGAGTGTGGTCCCTGATTTGAATTTTAAACCCATAATCTTAAATTTTCTAATTTAAACTTAGAACCTTAGACTTACCAATTTGAATTCAAAATCTTTTAAAATTATGATGATAAATATATTTAATTTGAATTTATCTTTTGATCCCAATATCTTCCAAGAATACCCTTACTTGGCTTTAATTTCATATAATAATCATTAATAATTAATGCAATTAAACTCAATAAAAGCCAATAATAGCACTAAAATCTCCTGAAACGCTACGAATTCACCTAATAAAATATTATTATTTCAATTCATCCACACTTAGCCTTTTGTACTCCTGGGCAAAACTATATTAAGTTAAGAGCCAAAAAATAAAAATGAACAAACAAATGCAAGCATCAAGAACCACAATTGGTAACAATAATTTATTACTTATCTCCATTCCATGCTCATACCACATGCTAAAAGAACTAAGCAATGATGCAAAGATTAATAAAAGCTAATGCAACTAAGAAACCCTCACAAGATTAAGTGTTTGCACTCAATTCTCTTAATGGGGTATTTTTCACTCAATCATTCATCCAACTAAACTCTACCATATGCTTGTAATGGTTCTAGGCTCTCCATCGCTAATAGCAATGACACAAATAGATCAATAGGTCTTTTATTATGTCGTAATATTGGAAAGGTCAATAAATGAGATGGTGGGTAAACAAATGGATTGATAGAAACAAGTGAAGTATCATGAATAGCATATGACCCAAGTACATGCGTAAATGATGAAACCAAAATATGATAGTATCACCAAACACTTGCACACATTACTAAGTAGTGGAATGCAATGCATATGGACCTTTCACTCTTTTCTTTCTTTCTTTTTCTCTTTTTTTTTCCTCAATCATCAAATTTTTTTGCCTTCCATTTTTTATAGCATTGCAATAATGACATTTGAAAATGTATGTAAATGTCCAATGATGAAATCAAGTCTTGTCTTCAGAAGTAACGCAATGTACTTTAGCCCAGAATGTAATGAAACAGTGGTTTGTGAAATGAAAATGATAGGCTCAAAGGGGTTAAACAATGGGAAATCATGTTAAGGTTGACTTTTTGGTTTATCTGGCTAATGAAGTGAATGTCTAAATCATATCTACAATGACAATACAAGTGCAATCTCAAGTAAGAACCAAGACAAGTTCTAGAGAGTAATGGAATAGATGGATGTATCACACATATGAAAAGAACAAATAGGCCCAAAATCCTTCTATCAAGGCTTTTTTGTTTCATAATTGCATTCATCGATCTTAATCAAAGCATCAATCATCGAACTTAATGCATATGACATTTTCATTTGTTTTCAACAAGATCTAAGTCACAATTAACCAAATTGTAATTGAGATACTAAACATATACCAATTCATCACAAAATACAGTTCCTAAGGCTCAAATTGTGCATTTCACTAACCAAATTAGTCCAAATTTTTTTTTTTCAAGTTTTCTCAAGCTAACCAATGAGAGTTCTTTTCACTCAACAATAACTCACTCCCCCACACTTATCTCTTACATTGTCCTCAATGTAAGCCCAAAATCATAATAAATAATGAAGTTTGAAAAAGTAATAAGAGATCAATGTGGAAAAGGAGTCACATCTACATCCTAAACACACAAAACAATGCAAAAACAAGACAAACATAAGACGCAACATAACTAACTTTCCTACTAGTGATACCCTCCCCCACACTTGTTCTTGAACATATAACCATGTAAATCAATCCAAAACAATAAGAACAATAGAAAGGAAGGACACAACCTTATCATGAAGGCTTATAAGAAGTGTGGTACAAACGGAGGCGATTGGCTCTAGTGTGGAAATGTCCTCCATAGCATCCTTCAATTTGTAAGCCCTCTTATTACATTTCGCAATTACCTCTGGGGGGCCAATCCATGTCTCCTTGAATTTCTCATGAGGAGTAGAGTAGTGAGGCACATAAGCCATGACATAGTCACCAACATCAAATGTGAACTTTTGGCGTCGAACCTCTTTAAATGTCAAACTCTTTAAATCAATGGATAATGCATGGAGTGGAAGTAGTGAAGAACTCCCAAAACCATTCTTAGAACTCAAGGGCTTCGCTTGGTTATGTGATGGATTAGTACGAAGTTGACACACCACCTTAAATGGTTTAGAAACATCTCTCAAAGCTTGAAATATATTCAGAGGCCTCTTTGCATGAGTCTTAGTAGCTCCACTATACCTCGTACTATCATCACAAACAACACCTTTATTGATGATGGTTCCATAATGCTCATGTTGGTCTCCCTATTCAGCTCCTTCTTTCTTTTGGCCTTCAGCACTTGTGGATTGAATGGAGGTTTCTTAAGTAGCCTTAGGAATGTTTTGATTGGTTATAGAAGGGGACCTCAACTTCGATCTCTTCATAAACTGGCTTTTCATCCTCATCATCTCTGAATTGTACTTTCCTTACACCGATTTCCTTACCACTTCTTAAGGCAATTGCATTCAAAGATTTAGGATTTATCACCGTGTTGGAAGGCATTGAACCACTAGCCTTGGCTTGCTGTTCACTCACTCCATTTGACAACTTAGTGATGTAAGAAGTCAAATTTGAAGTTCTTGTTTCCCATTGCTCCATTATATTCTCTAAGGCTGCAAATCTTGCTTCAGATTTAGATATATGCTCAGTCATTGCTTTAATGCCCTTGAGAATTCGAGAGAAACCTCATCATCTTTAGACTGTGGTTGCTGTGGGGTAAACATAGCTCTAGAGGACTCACCTTGCAACCCTCTATAGTAAGATTGCCCTTGAATAGTCATATTTCCTTGAAACCCTTCTTGAATTTGCCTATTATCATTTCCTCCCCATCGAAAATTAGGGTTAGCTTTCCACCCTTCGTCATATGTATTTGAATAAGGATTCCATTGTCTAGATTGATTAGACTTTCCTTGATACATGGTGGAAACTTCCTCATATCTGTGAGGGCAAGCAGCAGAGATATGCATAACAGAATTACAATGCTCACAACTAGGTGCAACTATCTCCATGTTCTTAGGATTCCGAGTGTCTATAGAGGGAGTGTGAAATGTAAGCTGATTCAACTATGTAGTCAGTGCAGCAATTTGGGAAGTGAATGCGTCTAATTGTGGAATGTGGACTGAAGAGGGATTATTATGCATTACATTGATATTTCTAGACTCTGATGCTATACTGTTGATGGTTCAATGCCATTTTCTTAATTAGCTCCCATGCCTCATTGCAGTCAAGTCAATTAGAGAACCCCCTGAAGCAGCATCTAACATACCTTTATCCTGGGTTTTAAGTCCATCATAAAAGTATTGCACTAACTGTTCATCTGGAATCTGATGGTGTGAACATCTAGAAGTGAAGAAAGCAAATCTTGAAAACTGTTCTAGTAATCATAAAGTGACTCATCATAGTCTTGCTTTGCTAAATATATCTCTTTCCTCAATGTGGAAGTTCGAGAAGTAGGAATGTATTTCTCCAAGAATGCCTTTTTGAGGTTGTTCTAGTTGTGATAAGCATTTGCCATATACATAGGCAAGCTCATGTAGCATTCTCATGCTTTTCCCTCTAGAAATAAATGAAATACCTTCCAAAGAACTTCATCTAGACTAGCACTAACTGGCTTCATGCTAGAGCATATCATAGAGAGAGATTTCAAATGCTAATACGGGTCCTCACCTGTCAAACCATATAATTTAGGCAAAGAATTAAGTAATGGACCTTTGATTTCAAAATTAACATCAATATTAGGGCATGCAATATTAAAAGGATCATAATTTGTATTAGAAGTAGTAGCTTCCCTAATGGTCCTTCTCCTAGGGTTACCTCCATTATTCTCACATACTCTATCATGTTCCACATTATGTCCATTATCACCTCTATCGTTACCAGCATTAGGATTATTAACATGTTCCATTATATCCCCTAAATCAACTATCAAATGCAGACCAGTTGAATTGTTTATTTCAATCTCAGGATCACTAGAAGTGCTAAATTCACTAGAGGACAAGTTAGATTCAGATGAAAGATTTTCCTCTTCAATTATAATTTCACTAGTCCTTTCTATTCTTTGATCTTGTCTAAATTCTACTAATGACCTTTGAAATTTAGACTTAGAAAGAACTAAAGTTTTAGACTTGCACCTTCTTGGCATAAACAATTAACCAATCAAAACAAAGAATATTTTGTTATTATTTTTTTATGCAAATGAAAAAGGAAAAATTCAAAAACAAATGCAAAATACTACAAAAAGAATGCAAAGACTAACAAAAATGAAAACTAAAAAAGGATGAAAACTAAGAAAAAACTCAACAAATGAATCCAATGAAGGTTACTTGACACTTAACTACTAAAGAATCAATTTCTTGGCTCCCCGGCAACGGCACCAATTTGATGAGCTTTGTCGTGAGGGCACAATCAAATAAAAACTAAGCTAAATGCAATAAAGTAGTACTAACCTAGGTCGATCTCTACGTGGAGCCTATATTTAATTTCTAAGTAATTTAATGTAAATAACCAACTAACTAAGAATTATCAAATTGATTTTTCTAATAAATTAAACTAAATGAATGCAATTAAGTTCAATGAAATGGATGTCCTAGGTGATTGAATCCACTAACCTTCCTTGTCCCATTAAATATTAAATTCTTCTTTTAATTAAACACAAGGACTAGTAAGAACCCTTACTAATCAAAATTCCTAACATTTTAATTTAATCTAAACCTAGACTCAATTAATCAATTTGAAATATCGTAATACTTAGCTCGTGTTAGATCTATAAAAGATCCTCTTTACCTCTAATTAATTCCTAGAAACCTAGCAAACTAATTGATCTCAAGAGAATAAAAGAAAGCAATTGAATAACAAAAAGTAGTGCTATAGTTTAATCACAATCCAAAGTACCAATCTAACACAAGTATCACAATTCGGATTACATCAAACGATCATAATCATCTTCAATATATATAAATCATAAACTCTAGCCATCGAGAATTACAATCTACACATATAGAGATTGGAAAATGAAATTAAAATAAAAGAACTCACCTAATTGTTCAAGAACTCAGGTTAGTTTCTTCATCACTGTTGGACAATGAATCTAGCCGCTCATGATTGAGAAATTAATTCCCTTTGAATCTGGCATTGGGATGGATGAAGCTGCTAATTTGGGTGTGGTCTGCGTGCTGTGCGAATATGAATGAATCATCAAGGACCTCCAGGCGACCGCTTTCTTCTTGCATTGAATGAAGGAATGGATGATTAATGGATGTAATAATTCATTATGCACGGCCGTCCTTGTTCCAGGCATGTTCATGCGCGCGCGCGCGCACATATATATATAACAAAACCATGACCTAAAAAAGACAAATAATAATAATAATAATAATAATAATAAAATATAATGAAATAAATGAAATAAATTAATATAAAATAAATGGATTTTGAGTATGGTCACTGATTTGAATTTTAAACCCAGAATCTTAGATTTTCTAATTTAAATTCAGAATCTTAGATTTACCAATTTGAATTCAAAATCTTTTAAAATTATGTTGATAAATATATTTAATTTGAATTTATCTTCTGATCCCAATATCTTCCAAAAATACCCTTATTTGTCTTTAATTTTATATAATAATCATTAATAATAATTAATGCAATTAAACTCAATAAAAGTCAATAATAGTACTAAAATCTCCTCAAATGCTACAAATTCACCTAATAAAATATTATTATTTCACATAGTAAATAATGTTATTTACTTAAATTATTTTTATCATTAACAATCTTTTTTTTTTGCCAAATATTTTTATCATTAACAATCACAAGTATCTTTTTACTAAATATAATCCTATTCAAAGTATCCCAAGTACTATATGTGAGCACTCCTTTTAGGGAAATTGGTTTATGTTCAGA
>JANTPZ010153508.1:10666-27551 GCA_025593235.1 Vachellia pachyceras | reverse complement strand
AAAAATAACATTAAATAATTTAATTAGACCAAATACATCAAGTTATAATGGATGGATTCTGTGATAGAGCACAAGCTAGTAATTCAACGTTGTTTTTGAGGTACACCAACGGTTGCAGCAGAAGTCCGACAATATTGCTTGGCCTGTCAAGTTTAATAATGATTGCAATTAGACCAAATATCATTCACACCGTTAACTTGCTCCGTTTCTACGCTCTTTCTTAGGATATAATGGATGGATGGATGGATACTCTTCAAGACAACTACATAGCTACAACAATACTTAATAATAATTATTATTGCAATTAATAAATTATATAGAAAAGGATATATATATATATGTGTGTGTGTGTGTGTGTGATGTAATTAATAAATAAATATGCCTATTTATTCAAACATTTCCCCACCATGCATGCGGCATGCCTCATCATCATCATGCATCACCATCAAATCTACACTTTTGAACCCATGCATGAATGTATAATCATGTCAAGTGTGATCATGTTGAGATAATGAACATGTTTGGGAATGCGGTAGAGAAGTACTTAATGCAAGCCGAATTAAATATGTGAATGATATTATCTCGTTTTACAAAAAAATACTGTTGAACGTGCGTTTGGTTTTTGAAAACGTTGTTCCAAACAAATCTAATTATGCACTTATTGTATTATTTATGCCTGGCTGACTGACACTCCTGTTCTTGTATTAAAATGTTCATGACAAATTATTTATTATTAACTAAGTTAATATTTAACGCCATCATTAACAATTGTATTATAATTTTTTTATGATTAAATATATGCAAGACACTATCAAATTCTCTCTCAATTTTTTTTTTCTATGAACCAACTAATACATTTTCACGTCTTTTCTGAATTATGTTACCAAATATCCAATAGGCAATCAATTAGTGCAATTCATGATGGTGCTGCCTCCGGTCAAATTATCACAGCTGCACATGCTCATTGCTCTAAGACGAGAGCACTGGTTAATTATGGCATTTAAAATATACCGTTGAAAATTTGTAATCAATGAACAAAAGGTCTCAAAGATTCACAAAATTACCATGAGGTTCCATTATTGACAACCTCAGCAGTTACTCCTGGAACCTCATGGTAATTTTGTGAATCTTTGGGACCTTTTGTTCATTAATTCTCCTATTTAGAACTTAATTGTAAAATTCCCTATTTTTTTTAGAAAAATGTGTACCATAGCCAGCCAGGCAAATTGATTCAAAAAGTTTTTAATAATGCTATCATGTTCTTCAGCAAGGAATCTTGCATCATTTACCTACCTGGAGAGCATTTGCTATGTAGTATTGGATTCACACCTTTCTTTTCTTTCTGCATTAATTTAATAATTAAACTAAAGAGCTTAATTTGAAATATATAAATATTACTATAGGATAAGAATCTTTACTTACACCACTACTTTCCCATCCCCATTCATACACAACAACTTTCTACATTGACAGCACATAGTCTACATTATTTATTTATTTATTTTAACTAATGCCCTCTTCTCTTTCAATTTTTTTTATTTTCAAAAGACATACAACTCTTTTTTTTTAATCTCTCTCTCTATGTATTTCAATTTTTTATTTATTTAAAAGTTTAAAATATATATGACATATTCCCATTAATTAGAAGGATTTAAATTCCTAACCTCTGTTCACACCCCGTTCCATTGTTAGTATTAACAATATAATAATCTCAAATTTAAAATTTGTAAATAAAAAATAAAAAAAATATACTGAGTGAGTTTGGGCCCACTTAGGTGGCGAAGACGCAAAGCAAACATAGTTACCAAGTCACTATCTCCACCTAACTTAACCACTTAGAGAATGAAATGCCCTCCACCCTCTGCAGCTTTGATCGATCTCTTTGCCATTTTACCTAAAAAGGTTCATCATTTATCAATAAATATTTTGATTCACACACTTCATTTGTGTAGCAAAATTCATATGATTTTTCGTTAATTCAGATATTAATTTGGAAACTAACGAAGGAATATCAATGTGTATGAATTTATTTCCTAATTCTGACATTGATTTGTTTTTTTACCCCTTTCTTTCAAACCATGCATGAAAAGTTGGAAGCACTGTTGAAAATGGAAACGGTCTAGTGTTTATCAGGTACAAGCATACTCCGTCTGTCGCAGCATTCGCAGAAGATTCACTCAGATTCCTTTCCACCGGCGAAGCGAAGCGGTAACCGAATATCCGGCGGTGGCGTGGTCATGGAGGTTTCCGCCGTAGGCAGCCTCTGGGACGGCGTTGTAGAGCTGACGAAGGCTGCGCAACAAAAGGGTAGTGATCCTGTGGTTTGGGCAATGCATATAAGTTCGAATTTGAACTCGGCGGGAGAGTCCTTGCCTTCGGTGGAGCTCGCCGATGTATTAGTTTCTTACATTTGCTGGGAGAATAATGTTCCCATCATGTGGAAGTTCCTAGAGAAAGCCTCCACGTTCAAGATTGTGCCTTCTGTGCTTGTGCTTGCTCTGCTTTCTGTTAGGTTTGTTTTATTATCATTCGATTTCTCAATTTTCCTTTCCTCCTTGGGTTGGTTCTTCACATTTTGTAAATTGAAGGTAAATGCTGATATAGCATCATTGTAGATAAGAGAGAACAATGAATCAAGTTGATGTCCCTATTTTATTGGCAGGGTTATTCCATGCAGACATTTCCAACCTGGGGCATACAGGCTATACATGGAACTCCTCAAAAGACAAGCGTTTGAGCTTAAATATCAGCTAAAGCTGCCGAACTATCTAAAGTAAGCTTTTTCTCTTCTGTTTTTACCTCTCTTGGTTTTCAATGGCTCTTCTGCTTCAACCCTGTTCGCATGTTTGAAATTTTCTTTTGCAATGGTGTAAACATTTTTGTTACTTATGAGGTTGGCTGCATTATAGTCAGTGAAAGAGGTACGAACCATCAGGATAACTTGAACAGTTTAATAACCGCTCATGTTATTTTGTTTCACCATAATCTACACTCAGTTTAATATTCTTTGATTTGTTTAATGATGTGATTTGTTTCTTTGTTCAATGCTTCTGTTTCTGCTTTGAACAGGGTGATGAAATCTATAGATGCCGTTCTTCATCTTTCGCAGATATTTGACCTGTCACAAAGGGAGCCTGGCGTTTTGGTGGTTGAATTTGTTTTTTCAATTGTCTGGCAGTTGCTTGATGCATCATTGGAAGACGAAGGGTTGTTGGAACTCACTCCTGAAAAGAATTCCAGATGGGAAATAATATACAGAGAAATGGATCTAGATGGGCACAGGAACTATGTTGATATTAAGAAGACTGAGAATTTTCAGAGAATGCAGAACGCCAATACCCTTATGGCTATTGACATGATTGGTCAATTTCTTCAGGATAAAACATGTTCTAGGCTTCTTTACTTAGCCCGCAAAAATCTGTGAGTTTTTGTTCTCAAATATTTATTTACACTTAAACTTTTCCAAATCATGGATAATATTTATATGTCCTTCATATGAATCTTCTTGCGTGATTGAAATTCAACTTGGCACCTATATGCCTTTTTTATCAGGCCTAAGCATTGGCTAAGTTTTGTTCAGCGGCTGAAGCTGCTGGCAGCTCATTCATTGGTATTGAGAAATTCGAGAACTCTTAGTCCTGAGGCACTTCTCCAATTGACTCCAGATACTAGCATCATCTTGTCTCGAGAATGCAAAACAAGATCACGGCAAAAGTTCCATAAAGCTACGGCTTTTGAATATCTTTCTTCCTCAGCATTTCTCTGCCACGGTTCTACTCATTCAGCTCTCTGGATTCCTCTTGACCTGGTTCTGGAAGATGCCATGGATGGCTATCAAGTTAGTGCAACAAGTGCTATTGAAATAATTAGCTGTAAGAATGAGTATATCCATTGAGATCTCATTGAAATGGTACATATTATCTCTTAGACATATAAACATTAGATATTAAAGCTTATCATTTGTTCTGTGAAGGTTTGGTCAAAACTCTACGGGCAATAAATGGCACCTCTTGGCATGACACGTTTTTAAGCCTTTGGTTAGCAGCTCTTCGTCTTCTTCAGCGGGTCTCAACCCTCTCTCTTCAAATTACTTTGTTTTTATGTACTTTTGTTTCTGTACCCGTAATCAAATTTCTTATATACTTGTAGGAAAGAGATCCTATTGAGGGCCCAATGCCTCATCTTGATACCCGCTTATCCATGCTGTTGTGTATCATGCCTCTTGTTGTTTCCAATATTATTGAGGAGGAGGAAAAAATGTCCACCGATGAAACAGAGAATGGACCTACAAATCAATGGAAAGAGAAAACCCCAGGAATGTGCCGAAATGATCTGGTCTCGAGTCTGCAGTCATTGGGGGATTATCAGAGTTTGCTTGCTCCACCTCAATCTGTTGTTGCTGCTGCAAATCAGGCTGCTGCAAAAGCAATGCTATTTGTTTCCGGGATCACAATAGGGAGTACATATTTTGAATGCCTCAGTATGACAGAAATGCCTATTGACTGTTGTAAGTAATGTTTTTCAAAGTCAATAATGAATTATGTCTGGAATGTCAGTAATTTTTAATTGGCTAGATGTCTTGGTTTTCAGCTGGAAATTTGCGTCATCTGTTAGTTGAGTCTTGTATTGCCCGTAACCTCCTGGACATGTCGACCTATTTATGGCCGGGTTACGTGAATGGGCGCATCAATCAAATGCCTCAATGTGTGCCTGCTGAGGTACCTGGCTGGTCGTCTTTTATGAACGGAGCTCCACTTAGTCCCGCAATGATACATGCTCTGATTTCAAATCCTGCTTCGAGGTATGATCTATTCTATGCAATAGAAGCAAATTCTTATATTTAAGAGCAGAGAGAATATAATTTTATAGCTTTAACAAGAATGCCCTTACTTCATTTGTTGAAGTTAATATAATTTGAGAATATTAGTCTTTTGATCCTTCAGCTTTTGACCAGTTGTAATTCAATCTTTGAACTTTGATTCACTATAACTCAGTCCCTGTAGTTTTAACAATTTTATGATTTAGTCCCTGACATTTTATTATTATATTATTTATTTCCAAAATATAGGGATTGAATTATAAAATGGTTAAAACTAGAGGGACTGAATTGCACCGAGTCAAAGTTCAAGGATAAAGTTACAACCGGATCAAAAGTAGGGACCAAAAGAGTAATTTTCCCATATAATTTTATAGCTTTAACAAGAATGTCCTTGCTTCATTTGTTGAGGTTAAGTTCATGAACATCATAGCTGACCGTTCAAAGATACATCAGAATAAAATTTGATAATACTTTTCTTTTTGGCTCAAAGTAAAGATTGAAAATAAGTTTGTTCTTTTTTGGGTTTTTGTTGTTTGGTGTTCAGTTTTTCCTTTTTCTTTCCTGAAGCCAGGTATGTCAGATGCTCTTTTTTGTAAATTTACCAAAAGGTAAACCAACTGAATTTCTGCTCCTGGATTTCATGGAAGCTTAGCAGAACTAGAAAAGATCTTTGAGATTGCAACCAGAGGATCAGAAGAGGATAAAATATCTGCTGCTAACATTATCTGTGGGGCATCTCTGATTCGAGGATGGAATGTGCAGGTAATGAATGAAAGTCTAATTACCTGTAGATTAGTCAAGTAATTTTCTATTCTAATTGCATCACGTCTCTATTTCATGCAGGAACACACTGTTCATTTCATTATTAGGTTATTATCTCCCCCATCTCCGGTAGAGAATACTGAAGGCAACAACCATTTAATTAATTATGCTCCAATTCTTAATGTACTCATTGTTGGAATCGCATCTGTTGATTGTGTTCAAATATTATCACTTCATGGCTTGGTAAGTTTGATTGAAATCCTGATGATAAGCATTATAATATATATACATATATTAGTTTTTCTGCCTGGAATATATGGAAGATAATGATGCATGGACCTAACTTTGTTCCTTCCATAATATTAGTAACCACTAAATTGAAGTCTTTAACTAACGCAATAGCCAAATGTCTCAACAGGTTCCGCAGCTTGTGTGCTCATTGATGCCAATCTGTGAAGTTTTTGGATCTTGTGTTCCCAATGTCTCATGGACACTAACATCAGGGGAAGAAATATCTGCCCATGCTGTGTTTTCAAATGCATTTATTCTTCTTTTAAAATTATGGAGGTTCAATCATCCTCCTATTGAACATGGAGTTGGAGATGTACCCACTGTTGGTTCTCAACTAACTCCTGAGTACCTCCTGTTGGTACGAAACTCCCACTTGGTTTCAGCAGGTAACATCCACAAAGATGAAAATAGGAGGAGACTCTCGGAAATCGCTTGTTTGTCATCACCGAATTCTGTTTTTGTTGACTCGTTTCCAAAACTAAAAGTGTGGTATAGGCAACATCAAGCATGTATAGCTTCAACATTGTCTGGTCTTGTTAATGGAACCCCTTTTCATCAGATTGTTGATGGGCTACTTAACATGATGTTTAAAAAGATTAATAGAGGAAGCCAGGCTTCTGTTACATCCGGAAGCAGTAGCTCTTCTGGAGTTGCAAATGAGGATACCTCTATGAAACCAAAATTGCCCGCTTGGGATATTTTGGAAGCTGTACCCTTTGTAGTCGATGCCGTTCTCACAGCCTGTGCTCATGGAAGACTATCCCCCCGTGAATTGGCGACAGGTACATCACTACTAGCCTTGTGTTTGGATAACATGAATCCAAGAGAACATTTGTAGAAGTCCTACTTCCAAAAATCCAACAAACTTTCCCGAAAAAAAATACAACCAACTTTCTGTGATTCTTGATGTCCAAATGTGGTTCAGTAGCTAAGTTTTCAAAATTCTCCTTCATTGATGATGGGTGCAGCAAAATCATGACTACCAGAATATTCTTCACTTCTTGTTCCCAGGGCTTAAAGATTTAGCTGATTTTCTGCCTGCATCTTTGGCGACCATAGTAAGCTACTTCTCCTCTGAAGTAACTCGGGGTGTTTGGAAACCTGTTCTTATGAATGGAACAGATTGGCCAAGTCCTGCTGCAAATTTATTGAATGTCGAGGAACAGATCAGGAAAATTTTGGCTGCAACTGGCGTTGATGTCCCAAGCCTTGCTCCAGGTTTCGTCTTCATCTGACCCTAAATTCGGAATGCTTTTTATTTTTCATAATCCTGAATGGAAGGCATGTTCAGTAAAGGGGATTTAATCGTAATTTCAATATTTTAATAATTACAAGCTGAGTCAACTAGTGTTTTTGGACCTGCGTGCCTCCATCAAGCATTTTTCTCCTACCAATATTATTGATATATCTTTCTGACCAAGGGTCACTTACACAGGAGGAAGCTCTCCATCCACACTTCCTTTGCCATTGGCTGCCTTTGTAAGCCTTACCATAACCTACAAGATCGACAAAGCTTCAGAGCGTTTTCTCAATCTAGCTGGCCCTGCTTTGGAGTCCCTTGCTGCAGGTTGTCCATGGCCTTGCATGCCAATAGTAGCCTCATTATGGACCCAAAAGGCGAAGCGTTGGAGTGACTTCCTTATCTTCTCAGCATCTCGAACTGTATTCCTCCACAACAAGGAAGCAGTGGTTCAGCTTCTTAAGAGCTGTTTCTCATCAACACTTGGCATGAACGTCTCTCTTGTATCATCCAATGGTGGTGTTGGAGCCCTCCTTGGCCATGGTTTTAAGTCCCATTTTTGTGGAGGGATTTGCCCAGTTGCTCCCGGGATTCTTTACCTTCGCGCTTACCGATCAATCCGAGATATCGTTTTCTTGACAGAAGAAATAGTTTCCATAATAATGCAGTCGGTGAGGGAAATTGTATGCGGTGGGGTTCCAAGGGAAGGACTAGAAAAGTTGAGAGCAGCCAAAGATGGCATAAAACATGGACGGGTTTCACTTGCTGCATCAATGACTCGGGTCAAACTTGCAGCTGCACTAGGGGCTTCTCTTGTTTGGTTATCAGGAGGGTTGATGCTGGTTCAATTATTGATAAAAGAGACTTTGCCCTCCTGGTTTATATCTGTTCACAGATCTGAGCAGGATAAGTGTGATGAGATGGTGGCAATGCTTGGAGGCTACGCACTTGCTTACTTTGCAGTTCTTTGTGGGGCTTTTGCCTGGGGGGTTGACTCATCATCTTCAGCTTCAAAGAGACGTCCAAAAATTCTGGGCATTCACATGGAGTTTCTGGCCAGTGCACTTGATGGTAAGATATCACTCGGCTGTGATTCTGCCACTTGGCGAGCCTATGTGTCGGGGTTTGTCAGCCTAATGGTGGGCTGTACACCAAATTGGGTGCTGGAAGTAGATATAGAAGTGTTGAAGAGACTAAGCAATGGACTGAGGCAGATGAATGAAGAAGAGCTTGCTCTTGCTTTATTGAGTGTAGGGGGAGCGGGTACCATGGGTGCGGCAGCTGAGCTTATAATTGACAACTAGATGTGAACTGCTATAACCCCTTATTAGCATATCAATGTATTGTGTAGGACAAAGCACTTGTAATGTTCATTTGCTTGATTCCCTAAAGTTGTGCAGTGATATACTCTGTACCTAATGCTGTCATGTTAATCATAGAGTCGACAAAGCCTATGACATCAATGTTCATTTGTCAACCACAAGTGGTCAGTGCTCTTTACGAGACATTTCTACTTTCAATGCAGGCACACAGTGAAGCAAGGTTTTGTGCGCGCGCGCGCTGCGTGTGTGACGATATTATATCAATCACTTGAATAAAAATAGTGAAATGAGAGAACCCACAAATTTGTTTTTGGGGATCTAAGAAAGCTAACGGGAAGGATCAAATATAAATAAGAGATTTCATAAATTTATTGCAATTAATTTTGTATTATCCTTGGGCAAAAAAAAATTTGCATTATCCTTCAGATGTTGTAGAAAATATCTGTAAAGGTGTAAACATCGAGAAGGATGGCTGTCACCAGATCATAATTTTCTTTTTCATACAAAAAATGGTTCTGATGAATAGTCTTCCACCAAAATGGGAACTGATAAAAACGAAAACTCTGTAAATGAAGATGCTCGTGGGAGTAAGCAAATAACAGTTAATCAGCGATGATCTCTTTGTCCGCGAAAAGGCACGTTGATCAGAGATCTGCAGAAGTCAACATAATCATGTCATTGAAGAATCAAAAACAGAATTCATATCCAGTAATATTCAAGTGACAAAGATTCAAACTAGAGTTCACAACAAATCAACCATTTTGACAATTCTCGAAGATAATGACCATCTGATGTCATTGCCTCATTATTTCTTTGCTTTTCTTTCGAAGGGATAAAACGCAGTCATCCTGCTGTGAATCTATGAAATGTTTAAACATCACTAGTTATAAATTTAGGGAGTTCTTGTTACAAATTTAAGACATCACTTGTAAATTTAAACAACATTATATTTATAAATATAATGAAATATTTACATCCTCTAACTTCATTTGCATTACGTTCCACCCAATTAGATGAGCGAGTAGAAAGAAACATAATTGAACAGTTTAAATACAAGGAATTAAACATTTGAGAAACTTAGTCCACGTCTCCAAGTCACACAAGAAGAAAAATGCCCATGATATCCCATCTAACCTTGCTCATGTAGGATTTCTCAATGCATGTGACGGAACCCAAGCATAGTATGGTTTAGAACTGCGACTAAACACACGGGATTCACATTACTCTCAACAGCATAAATCTCACACACACTAATAAAACAAGCTACAAGGAAATAACTTAGCTCACTCACTCACACACGAAAACATAAAAGATGGAGGAAGATGATCTTCCTCCACCCTAACCTGGTTAATGAGAGGCTAGAGGCTCTCTTACAAAAACCTACCATTTGCTTGCTCCCTCCCTAAACCCTCACTCCCCAGCTATATACAACTGACAACTCTCTCTCTCTCTCTATATATATATATATATATGTATATCACCCCCCCCCCCAAAATACCCTTTGCACGACTTGTGGCCCATTAGATAGAGGTCTGTCAATATGTCACACAAATCAGTGAACATATGTCCCAGTAATTTGGAGAATTAGCAGTTTGATACTTTATGACTCTATTGCTTTTGATTGTTTTGAGAGATTTATATCTAACGAGACTTACAAACCAACACCTAGATTCCTAGACCATGAAGAAGGGTAAAAGTTACAATGTCTATGAAAAGTAAGCTATTGTAGCCTCAGAGTTCTAGTTCAGTGAAATCGAACTTATTGCACAATGTACAACATCAGTGAGATCAGCTTTCTCTCCTCTGGGTTTGCCAAAATATAAAATTTTTGCATTTAGTATGCACAATTTAGAAGAATGCACACATATAGAAAGATATATACTAAATGGGATTGGATTCACCGATGGCTGTGCTAATATAAGCGTGTGTTTGGCAACTCTATTTGTAGTGGTTTTCACACAAATCGAGACAACACACCTTTCACATACTTACATTAAATTGTGTGAAATCATTCTTTCAACGGCTTTCTAAACGGGCATATAGTCTACAAGCAAAAGGAAAAATGACATGGCCATGTTGCCTTTTTTAAAAAGAAAAAGAAATTTGCATGTCACCCTCACCAACAAGAATTTACGCACAAACCCACCAGCTAAGAGGGCATGGCCACCTGGGAGATGGACCCTCTAATCAAGCCATGTGCTGTATAGCATGCCAGGCCAGCCCTATGGAAGGGCCAGACAATCGGCCATATACCAAAAATTACTCAACAGGACATAATATTATAATTTCAAGACTGAATAATTGATACGATGCAACAACAAAAACAGTATACAGGTTCAGTGCTTAAACAATCAGGCATGCGTTTCTCTTATGGAAAAAGGTTCTTCTAAAGACATGGATTTGTGGCTTGGGGTGACCTGATAAGTAATCTATGACCGTTCAACCATATTTTTATTTTCTTCAAGTTGATTGATGCGATTGAAAGAAGTTAACTTCACACTAACAAAGTCAACATATTAACACATGCACAAGAACTCAAATTACTAAGTCATTGCAACTTGCCAGTGTCCAATGCCTATCATAAAGAACCTAAAATCCAAAGAGAAATGATGTCATTTCTATCAATCAAGTACAATTCATTCAATCGTAACCATTTATCAATCGTGCTTAGAAATGAATCCCCATAATGGCAGAGAAAGAGAGTGCAGACTTGAAAGAATGAATTCAGAAAAAATTTGTTAGAAACAAGCAAACATAGTCAGTTAACCACTATCAAGACTAATTTATGAAATCATCAAACTGAAATCAGACTTACTTCTTCTGCCGCTTTCCCTTTTTGGGCGCCGAACCCACAAGCTTCGCATTGGGGCATCCACAGCGCGATCGGAACAGCAACACAGCCCGACCATTCGTTGGTGCCATCCGCCTGAGCTCTGACCGGAGGCACTCATAATCGGGGTTGTCATCACTCCCACCCTTCCAGGGAAGCTTCTCGAACTCATCGCTCCCAGACTTGAGACTCTCCTCCGACTGCAATTGCAGATCAAACTCCATTGCTTTCTTCAGCCCTCTGCATCCAGGTTTACCGCACTTTCGCAAATACACACCGCAGCAATGTTGCGTCACTAGTGCCGAAACGACGAAGAAGGCCAAAAACCCTAGAACATAAGGGATCCGAGGGAACTGATAAATCTGCGGCGTGGATTGTGTGAGGAGGATGGAGAGGGAATTGAAGATGTAGGAGAAATAAGAAGAGAGAAGGAAAGCGCCAGAGAAAAGGACGAGAACAAAGATGATGAGATCGAGGGTGGCGGAAGGAGAGTGCTTGCAGGGAGAGAGATGAGAGCTTGTGTTTGAATTATGAGTATTGTTTGAGGATTTGTGTTTGGGATAGGACGATGAAGACAAGAGGGACGAAGAAGAAGAGAAGGAGACGGAACGAGAAGGAGGAGCCATGGCAGGACTATCGGCGGCGGCGGTTGTGGCGGCGGAATTCACGGTGCCGGAGCCGGTGGTGGTGACTAGAAGCTGGCACATGTTAGGGGAAGGTATATTATTTTTAGTAAAAATTATTACTTTCTTGAAAATAAGAGCTATATATTTGTTTATATGATACCGAAATCGATGGGATTTTGACGCGCGAATGGATGATGACGATAGAAAACTGTAAAGAGGAACCGTGTGAATTGGCGAAACTCACCGTCGGTGATGAAGTTGATTTGATTCCGTATGTATGTACAGTTCGTTTAGCCTTCCATCGTTGCAAAAACTGGCTGGCTGGAAATCTGGATGAGGAAATCATTTTACAGAACGAAAAATTTTTATTTTTTTTATATCATGAGACGCATGTACTTTTTGGTTAGACTTTCTGGGACACGTTGTATTTTTTTTCCTTCAAAAAAACATGTAGTAATCAAAACTCCCAAAGATTATTTTTTCTTTTAGCTCAAGGAAAAAAAGTTGCAAATACAAATATATTAATCACCTATCAAATACCTATATTAAGAATCAATATTTTTTTAATAAAATTAAAAAGCTCCAATGTATTTTGGGCACGAGGGAGCTTCATCAGTCTCCAAGTTCATGTCATTATCTCATTTATTTACTGTTTTTTTATATCAGGTGAGATGGGTCCAGGTATTCATTAGGATTTAGTATACCCCCAAAACTTAAGGATTCAGGTATACCCCAAAACTTAAAGAGTATCTACGGAGGTATTTATAGACCACTCACTAACAAGGTTCTCACGTTGACAGCAGAATTTAAATTATGATCTTGTAAGTTGTGAGTTGATTCATTACCAACTGAATTAACCTTTACTGGATAATTTATCTATTGTCTATACTCAACCATCTAGAGACATTTTTTTTTGAAACACAACCGGTGTTTTTTCTCTTTTAAAAAATCACTTTAAATGTCTAAAGAATAAGAGCTCGTTTGAAAGTCCAGTTAAGAATAGTATTTACGGAAAATTTAGATTTTGAAGAATAAATATTAGGAAAATAATAGTTTTTACGGATTCCAAGGAAAAACCTATATTTTGAAAAGTTATTGTGTTTGGAAAGTTATTGGCTTCTACGGAATTCGAGGCAAACAATAACTAAGAAAGAAAAATAGGAAAAATAAAACTCATTACGAGATAGTATACGAAAAATAACTTTTTTAAAATTAGGTTTGAAATCTAGATTTTATTTTTAAAATATTTTTTTAAAAAAACTTAAGTATTTAAACAAAATATAGATTTAAGAAATAGCTTTCACTCATTACATAGAAGTCAGAATCAAGGCAGAGGCTTCGGTCATCTCTGCAACTGCAATACTACTAAATTATAGAACCCATGATCTTCTACATAAGAGGAGGCCTGGGGCGTCAATTCAGCTGTAAGCTCTTGACAAGAGAGAATACACACGCATGTGTGTGTAGACACACACACTTGAAAGATTGATTTGTAAGCTTTTAGAAGTTTGATTTAATATAGGGCTTGTATGGATAACCCGTTGAAAAAACGGACACAGATTTCGAGATAAATATGTGAGAGGAATTTTATCTCAATAAATGCATGAATGAATTTTGATTGCTAACCAAACAAGCCTATAAACGTGTTAATACCTAATATTGAAGTTTTAAAAATAATTAGTTTTCACTTGCTATGGACCAGTCAACTCCACCGAAGAGGGCAGGTCCAAGGGTATTCATATCATTTCACGAAAAAAAATTAGTACAGCCAAGCTTCGATATCCAAGAGAGAAATTTTCTTTTATAACAGAAAAGGACTACCAAATTCTAGACTCAAAACAGAGGGGGGTAACAACAGCGTCATAAAAATTTTGATCACAATTGTGCTTATTTGAAAACCTCCGGAAACCTTTAAAAGGGGAATTTTTATACAAGTTGAAATAAAATTTATCTTATACGGTTATCTGAAACATTATAAAATCAATTAAAAAAAAGATAATTAAACACTCACAGACGTTAGTATATGCCTTTTCAGATAAAGTGATAATTGAAATAGCAAGTGACATCGCCCCACATGCAAGAGAGCACAGGTTCGAACATGAGAAGGTGGACTCAAACGATACTGGATAACAAGAACAGAGGGAAAAAAGGGGTAATAGACGACTGATAACAATTCTACAAACAGCTAGCTAGCAAGCATAGGCACACGCCCCTGTCTCTGATCATTTCCACATGAAGTTCTTTTAAAGGGGATGTTGACACGCAGTTTCTGCGTATTCTCAGTTAGTCACATCCTGAACTAACACAGATCAGGTTTCTGTATTTCAAAAGGAAAGCACGAAAGTCTACAACCACATTGAAATCTTCACTCACTGTATACCACTTCCACAGTTCACACCAGTCTGGACCTTTCTTCTCTCTCATTTCAAAGCCTGTCCATTTAATCTCACAAAGTTCCAATTCAATCGAAACAACCTGTCCCCAAGTTGGCTTCCACGTGTGTCATTTTCACTGGCCATCGCTTTGCCCCTTCAGTGGCTGAAATTTCACCTGGCCCATTATATACATATCCTTTACACATGCATATATCATAAGACTAATAATAAGTCCACAGGTCCCCAAAGATATAGATTAGTTGGATGCTTAAAGATCTTATCTTTGATACGTTCTACTTTAACGATAAGGTGCATGAGCTTTTCCATGACAATCTTTTCACAACAGTGAGACATTATTTGACAAGCTTGTAAGTCACATGCTTGAGACATGGCTCAAAAGGGGCTAAAGTTAGAGCTCATGTGAAGTTCTCGTTTACTTTATAGGGGTTAATCACAAGGGATTAACTAAAAAACAAGCCAGTCTTGTTTGTTTCCGTTTATATCACTTAAAAAACACAAGTTAAGGTCACTCAGGTGGGATAAGGTTTTATGATGTGAGGTTTAAGGACTGTTTAAGATAAGTTTGGTGTTTTGTACTTACAAAAACCACTTTAAGATAATTGCGACAATCACCAATGGCCGGCATGATTTGACAAAAACGCTATGTCTAGGTTGAATTTGGAAAGAGGGAGCACATGAGGTTGATGTGAAATTCATGTTCATGTGGGGCCTTAAGATGATCCAACATCAACTAAAAATACGCACGCACACTCGCGCGCGCGCCCCCACACACACATATATATTCATGTGTTATTATTTGTGCCTGAATTGAAGCTACAAGCTTTAGGTAGTTTACTGCCTGCAATAAGAGGGCGGGAGGGAGTCATGGGGAAAAGGGGCACGAGCTTTGCCAAGTGGAAGAAGGTGATAAGGCAACAAAGAGGGAAGCTTTATATCATGAGGGTGTGTATCACTATGCTTCTTAATTGGCACAAGTACTCTGAGTCTTAAAACTAGAAGCACTCACTCCCTCCCTAGTATTCTCATGCTCAAGGTGTCACCTTTTTGTGCTAGCTACATCTTTGAGTTGGTTGGTTGTTGTTATTATTATTCTATTTGTTTTTTGTACACCAGCTTGTATATTCACAGTTTTCCAATGTAATTGGGGTTTCAAGAGTAAAAAAGAAGAAAACCCCAGAAAAATTTTAGACCTCTCTCTCTCTCTCTGTTTTTGTGCCAGTTGCCTGTGTTGACTCAATTTTGAAACGTGCTAAGTGAAAATTAATAATTAGCATCAAACTGTGTGTTTTCATTTTGAAATTGAACTCACTAAAGCTAAATCAGTGTATTTCTCTATAATATCACAGCCTTGTTTACAATAGCAGGGTTTTGTTCCTCTAGGTGCAGCTGTAGCCACCCAGAAAACGCGTCTATGAGGGGAAGGTATCCACACCCTTATAAGGCATGCTTCGTTCTCCTTCCCAACCGATATGGGACTTTACAATCCACCCCCCATAGGGGCCAGCGTCCTCGTTGGCACACCGACCGGAAACCTGGCTCTGATACCACTTGTAACATCCCAGCGCCCTCCCTCGCAGATATTGTCCCTGTTTGCAGCCGTAGCCAAGAGCAGGGTTTTGTTCCTCTAGGTGCAGCTGTAGCCACCCAGAAAACGCGTCTATGAGGGGAAGGTATCCACACCCTTATAAGGCATGCTTCGTTCTCCTTCCCAACCGATGTGGGACTTTACATTTTCATTTTGAAATTGAACTCACTAAAGCTAAATCAGTGTATTTCTCTATAATATCACAGCCTTGTTTACAATAACTTGGAACCATATTAAGTGATTGTACACGCTTCATGATAATAAAAAAAATCATTTTTTGTTTATGAAGTCATGAAAAGCTAAGTGAATCCATACAAAAACATACTGAAATTCGGCGACCCATGTGCGTGTTTTGGGGAATATAACCCATGGAGAGGATGAGAAGGGAAATAATAATCCACACCATATATATCTCAAGAGAGACAGGGTTGGCTAACTTAGCTGTCAGGATGAGGCTCAAGTCCTTTTATGGGCTATTTGTCTGGGAGAAACTGTGATTGGGACATGTTTGTCATCTTCGATCCTTCCCAGGAGCCACCCCGCTTATCACTTCAAACGTTTTCTTCATGTCCTTCTTCTCTAGGTGTCTCTGTTATATATACGACAGTTTGTTAGGGCATCAAGATATATAGATATATTGTATAGTCATGACAAGAAATAGGTTAACATTGAGAAGTCAGAAGCCTCAGTTATGGCATAGATGTTCAAAACCCTTTCGGAAGCAGAAAACCAGGTTTTATATCACTTGGAGGAGCATAGTGATCACGGGGCCATTACCCTCTCCCCCAAAAGACGTCTTGTGAGGGTGTGCAGCGCACCCGTTTATATAGCCCAGCACCCTCCCGAGCCTCTCCGATGTGGGACTTGTGACATTCTCCCACAGCCATTCGCGAGCGACCTCGCCGCGAGAGCCCACCGGCAACCTTGCCGGCGTCCGGAGGGTCCGCCCGCACCGTTACCCTCTCCCCATTACTCTCTCCCCGCCGACAGGGGCGTGCAGCGGGCGTGCGGCGT
>JANTPZ010153508.1:0-10646 GCA_025593235.1 Vachellia pachyceras | reverse complement strand
GGCGTGCGGCTTCATCCCGAAGGCTCAGGGCTGGCTCTGATACCACTTGTCACGGGGCCATTACCCTCTCCCCCAAAAGACGTCTTGTGAGGGTGTGCAGCGCACCCGTTTATATAGCCCAGCACCCTCCCGAGCCTCTCCGATGTGGGACTTGGAGGAGCATAGTGATGCTTGTACATAGCAAAGAGAAATTTTGGTGGGAGGTACAAGACCATAAAAGGGAAGAAGAGAGTAGAAGGGTCAAGATATATTACTCACGGATATGCCCAACATTACCTAGAACAATATGCATGGCTTATTTAGATAGTCCGTTGAGAGAACGGACACAGATTCCGATGTAAATATGTGAAAAGAATTTTATCTCGGTAAGCGCAGGAATGGATTTTGGTTACCCAAACGGGCAAACCAAACAAGCCTATAAATATTATCTCCATTGTGCGTATACCCGTACTTTACCAAAAACTACAAGATATAGAGCACCATGTGGCTCTGGCGCTGAACATCCTTACCCTATTAGCTTACTTTTGTTTTTACTTTGTATTATTTCCTAGGGTAAGATGCGTGGGTTGGTGATTGTGGAGGAACCAAGGACGGTTTTCATTGTCAGAAAGTACGTACAGTAGGATTTTTATTCTTAATCTTATATGGAACCTTAGCCATGTAGATTTACTTTGTAGAAATATTTGTCATACAGATTAGCATGTGTTAGAAAGGTTATAGCTGAGAAATGAGAAATCATTCCAATAGCACTCAAATATGTCTTTCTGCAATAACATCGTTTACGGCCGCCCCCACTTAGTGAAACCAGACTTTATTATTATTGTATTATCTCATAAGAATGAGGTCCACGGCAATCAAGACAAAAACTAAGCAGGGATTTATAGATAAATTACCACGAGCTTTTCAATTAACATGGTATACTTGTGAACAACCAGGAAATTATACATTATAACTGTTTTTATGTTTTCCTTGTCTATATATATATATATATATAGATATTCACAGGATATCAGATCGTTAGGTTACATTTATTGCCAGATCAGTGTAATTCATTTCCCACTTAATGTTGCTCAAAATGTTATATACACGTGAATTTATTCCCTTCCAAAAAGAAAATAACAAAAATAAGATCAAACTAATAAAAAATGCTCCTAACTTCAGTTCATCTTTTGAACATAATGTCACCGAACCAGAAGCGGCCCCCCAAAAAATGATAGGAATCAGACCAAAGCTCAATGATTGGAACAAACTCATCTCATCTATTCTCAGGAGGCTCAGCAGAGTTCCCTTGGAACCTTGAAACATTATTTTCATCTTCAGTTGATTTTCTTGGTGTACTGGTACTCCCTTGTTTAGTTTGGCCTCCCTGGATGATCAAAACACAGATTATTGAGTCCACAATGTATACCAGCTGTAGACTTGTATGTAGAAATTAATTAGGATCAGATTAAAAAAAAGAATGTGATGCTGCAGGATTTGTTAATACTTGGAGTTGTTTCAGCTAAAAGAAGGAATATGATTCACAGCTTTGAGCCTCTATGACAGGGAAGAATGAAACATAAAAAGAAGGTAAAAACAGAATTAACCAACTGAATCTTATTCACTGGTCAACGTTCCTTCCACATCTATGACTACTGAGTTATTGGCAAGTGGCTAATGTTATCATATCAATGAAACTAATTGAGGTAGTAACGATGAAGTGAGATGTGGGTAAAGATCCAGGGTTTTAACGTTACTGATGTAAAAAAGAAAGTGATAGTTATAAATGACAACTAACAACTAGCCTCACGCTAATTTGCTTCATAAACTACGACAAAGGAGAAAGACATGGACACCATCAAAAGTGCAAGAAAAGCAATCACTTACTGCTCCCTTGAGGGCAGTCAATCTCCGGATAGATGGACAGCGTGCCATTGAGGAAGCAGCAGCTGTGGCAGCTACACGTATCCTGGAAAATAAGATTTATGAAGCTTTTAGGTAACAAATCATGGAGCGTTTTAATTCAGATCAGCAGCAGTTTCATTCTTCTCTGCAAGATTTAAAAATTTGAGCTCTTTATTACCTCTTGTGCACATCAACAAATTCATCCGTTTCATCTACAATCTCCTCCTGCATTGTTCGATTATAGTCAGTCTTGTGGGGGCGAAAGGGATGACTGCAGGAGGGTGTGAAAGAAAAAAAACGCGAAAGAGCTGTAAATTACCTGCAGAAGTTCTTCAAACACATCTTCCAATGTGATAATACCTATCACATCATCTTCAGCATCCACTAAAAATATATCACTTGTTGTGGCCTCACTTGAAGTTTGGTTGTTATGGGGAGGATTTGAGTTCTGGTTAATGTCTAAAACAACAATTTCTGACTTCGGCTCCATTAGTAAAGGAGTGGTCAGCTGTGAATCACCAACAATACTCCTGTATTCTTCATTCTTCTGTCCCTCAGCTGTTGCTGGAGTTTTCTTGCCTTCTTCTCTAACCTTTATAACAGCAGCCATGTGACTGCTACCTTTTTGGAATTCATTCAGCATATCATAAAGAGGCATATTTGATGGAACTCTGAAAATACATTCAAGTACACAAACTCCAGATATTTCACAATTTGTTTCAGAGAAGGAAATGACATGATAAATTAATAAAGATAAGCATACCTTGGAACTCTTCGGATGGAAACAGCACTAACAGGGGTGTCTGTTTCTGGTCGTACAGTAAGAAGACTTTTCACCTAATTTATAAACAAATTTAGAAGGAGAGGAGCGAATACAAAGCTTAATAAAAGGGAAATAAAGAAAATTAAGTCAATCTGCAACATGAGACACCCACCAGTAGAAGCCCAATAATATTATTTGGATGTCCTGAATAGACAGGAACTCTGCTGTGTCCGCGAGCAAGTATTCTTCCCATGACATCCCTGCTTGTTTAGATGGAACCTTAAGAATTTGATGAAGAATGTAACTCCAAGAAAAATTAAATACATAAACATTTTGGAATGAAGAAGCTCTGCTCCATATATCAGCGTTTTGTGAAGCCTGCTTCTTGAGAATGACTTCAGATGTTTTCCACATGTTCTACTTCATGGTGAATTTGAAAACCAGAAACAAGACTAATCCTCAAAGAAGAAGCAATGAATGCCTCCTCTAAATGATAATAATAAGTTTCTAAAATAAATATTTGAATTTCCCATTTCAATATAAGAAAGACTACCTCCTATAATTTGTAAACAAAAATGTTAATCAATTGTCAATTAAAAAATGTCAGCTTTTAGTGGTAATTAACTAGTCTTGGCAATTGGTCAAAAAACAAAAACTAGTCTTGGCAGGCTATTGGTCAGACACTTTTTAAGCCTTGTGTTTGGATTTCAAGAGATAAAAACTCATAGAGGTAGAAGCGACCAGGAAACTTACCAATCTAACTTTGAATTAACGTCCAAGGAAAATGTTGATTCAATAGGAGTCATGGCTTGCAGAGCAGTCTGTTTATAGACAAAAATCAACTTCAAAGTCCTGCTGCAGAGACTATCATGTTTTACAAATTCTATTGAATTGTTAACATAGCAAAAGAACGATTATGAAATTGGTATCAAGAAGTTGCAGGTTAATTGAAGTGCTCAGTGCTCACCTTTTCAGTCAAATCTAGAGCTCCACTGATAATTGTGGTCTCATCATGTGTAAGTTCACCACCTTTCCCAGCCTAAAGAACAAAATTCAACATCTATACATTTATTTTTCAGATTTGCATTGTTAATATTTGGGCAGCTTCAGCAAATCTTGACATACTGGATCTATAGCACAATTATTAGGATTTGATGGATGGAGATAGTGTTTCTTGCCTTACCTCCTGACTGTGGATGGAGACAAGAGCTTTTAACTGGGCACGCCTAAACAAAGCCTCGTTGTGACCCAATAAGAAATCCAGGATCTGAAATGAGAAAAATAAACCATTGGATCCATGATTAAAATAAAATCAACTGTTCTTATCTCAAGAGTAAGAGCAGTTCTTCCCTCCCAGGGAAGAGGTAAGACTGTTAAGGAGTTTTGTCTATAATGTTTATGACAGAAGAAGCACTCTTAAGCTAACAATCATTTCAGACAGCAAAATCAAAAGACTAGTGACCATAGTTTCAGCCAAAAGTCATGCCAGTGATATTGCTCAGTTACTGGGTCGACAAAGACGGGTTCTTTAATCTCTTGAGGAAAAATCACCTTCCCAATAGGATAAGCAACGGGATAACAGATTATCATTAGAATTCGTACAAGCCAAATGACATTTGCACCTACAGCAAGACCATATCGAGTACAAATTGCTTGTGGGATAACCTGAAATCGAAGAGGCAAGTTGATAACAAATAAAAAAATGAACAAAAAAAAATTCACAATTCCTTTATTAGCAACATTGAAGTTAAACCAGAGAATCATGAAAGATGAAAGAATCACATACCTCTCCAAAAACAAGAACAAAAGTAACTGAGAGTATGATAGCAACGTATTCATTAAATATCATGTCTAGGTATATGGGTAGGGCCTGCAGATTGCAAGTGTCAAAGCCTTCAGGTGCTTGAAAATTGGGAATGGTATATAAAACAGAAATAAATAAACAATAAATTACTCAGTAATATCTGACATCTCAAAAAGCATATTCAGGTATTAAAGCAGTCAACTATCTAGGTCATTTTCAAACATTATTTTGCAAATGCCCGACGCATTGGGATTATATAAACCGTTCCTAAGCATAATATACTTTGACGAACCAAGAAGTCAATCGCTATTTGCATTAAAGTCAAAGACGCAACATAGAAAAACATAAATCAAAATTATAAGCATTATAATTTGCACGAGACCGATGCAAAGCCACCGAGTTCTAAGTTCTAACATCAGTTTCATACTTAACGACCTTTCCCAACACCTAAAACGTGAGACATCACGCAACCAAAACATTGTTAATGAATTACCTCCATGGCTGCAGCATTGCAAAGCAGTAGGGTTACAAGAAGCTGGTGCTGCTTTTGAACCACAGGAAGGATCGTAGCTAAGTATATCAGAACCAAGAAAAAGAAAAAAGAAATCAACAAGCCTTTTACAATGCATCGATCTAGGCAATCTTAAAAGTTAAGAAAGGAACCATAATGAAATGGGAAGAACACAGCAAGCATTGGAAAACAAAAAAAAAACAATATGATCCGGAAAATGGGATGGATGGAGGGGGGAGCAGACGACGGACCTGCTTGCATTCTCTCAGCGTGGGTACCGCTGCACTGAAGAATCTCAAGGTCGACGACGCTGAGAGACATCAAGCCGAGGGTGAGGCCGGACATGATGCCGGCGAAGAGGACGAAGAAACAGGAGAAACCAGCGTAGATGAACCACCAGAGGGATCCAAAAGGTATGGATTTGGAGTGCAAAATCACCGCGTTCAGCACATGCATCGTGTCCTTCACTTGCAGCGTCTTCTTCTTCTTGGTCTGCGTGGTGACTGGTGATGATCGACTTGTTCCCGAGGGCAGAAGTTAGAGGAGCACGTGTGGTGAATGACTTTGGAGTATCAGCGGCCCCATAGGCTCTGGAAGCAAAGGGGTGATCGTGTCGTGTCCTTCAGGATTGTTTGGTTTGAATGTTTGGTTTGAAGGCAGGGGATGGAAAATGAGCACCACATCCTAGTGGGGAGACAAAATCAATCAAAATTTTGGCTTCTCTCCAATTTAAAGCTTCTTTAGAGGGGAGTTAAATTTAATTCCTAGTTTATACTCGTATACATTATGCAATGAATGATGATACGCATTACACAAATACAAACCCAGCGTCTTCACTCTTCAGTCTCTCCTTCTTCACAGTCCACGCTCCACGCACCGCGTCTTCACCCTCCACCGTTCACTCCCGGTTACATGTCTGTGTTGAAATACGTGGGTTCCAGATTACCCAAACTTGCACACAGCGAGCTTATGCATCCGAATCCACAAGGCTTCATGTTCGAATCCTTACTTACAAATTTGGTAACAGTTCCCAGTGGAAGCGTCAATGAGCTTAAAACAATGTCCACAAAATCCTTACCTGCTTCAGCATAGAGCAGTCTGTCTCTCTGTCTGAAGCAGTTGAATTTGAAGCCATGGAAGAAATCCTGAACCACCAAGCCCAAAGTTGGGGAGAAAAATAGGGAAACTGGAACAACAAATTAACATGTAAAGTTCAATAAATGTATTTATATATATATATATATATGCGCTCATGTTATTAAATAATAATGGCTGGATTGTGACAATGAATTTATAAAATTCAGTATTATTGATTTTTTTTCGTATTTTATTTATGTTTAAAATTGAATTCGTAAAATCATGATGAATTAAGTTTAACTGAAAAAAATTGAACAATTTAATTTTATGTGTGCTTCAAAAAAATAATAAAGCTTATGGACAAAAGAAAGCTTTTTATGGTTAAAAATAAAAATTGTTAATTAGTCTTTTAAAATATTTTATTTGAAAATTATAAATAAAAATATTATTATCATTTTATTACATGTGTATTATAATATTAATTTATTTTGAAACAATATTTAAGTTAATTCAAATATAATATGATTAAAAAGATATAAATTAATGTAAAGGGATAAAATAGTAAAATTGTAATTAACATCCCTCCACCGCCTTTTAAACCAAATAAAAGATCTTATATTCTCCATTCACTTCCAACAACTAGGTGTGTATTTGTTAAATCCGTTGGGAGAAATGAGTTTACAGATTGAGGTATTTTACAGATTTCAAGATGGTTTTAATGAATTTCGAGATGGTTTTTACAGATTTCAAGATAGTTTTATCTTGGCTTACATGCACCGTTTGGGAAACGATTTTTCCAAAAGCACTAAAACTTCAAATATACTGTCAACCGTCCCCTACCTTACCTTACCCCTCAAATCAAACAACCTCGCATATTGCTATCGTCGATTACGTACAGAGTACCTAAATGCAATTATTGTTCCCTCTCCGCCCAAACAAGGAATACTCCTTACCTTTTTTTTTTTTGATAACTCACAAGAATTAAAAAAGACGAAACAAATAAAAAATATGTTAACTACATACTAGCACTAGAATCCTCATGCAACAAATGGAGAACATAATTTGGTGGCAAAGAGAAAGACGTGAACCCAGGAGTGGACCTTAAAGCTTGCTTGGCTAAGGAATCTGCAACTCTATTCTCCTCTCCAAAACAGTGATATAAAGATACATCCCAGTCTCGACGCAGCAAGCCCTGCACCTCTAAAAGCAAATCAGATAGAGGGGCTATTCAAAACATCATCAGCGTATATCATACGAATCACTTCGGATCTATCACTTTCCACATCAACGGCCTTCAACCCCAAATCCCATGCCAATTGTGCAGACTCTTCCTTGGCAACCCGAATGTATGCAATACCCAGGAACTGCCCAGATTCTTTATCCATGAGCAGCTTCACTGCAATATGATGATGAACGGTCTAAATTGAACACACAGTTCTCAACATTGTACTCTATAACAACCATATCAGAACAGCAATGAATACAAATGAAGTTCAACTCTTTTGACTTGGCATACAGATGAGGGGAAGAAAAGTGATTTTCATCATGGAAAACACACACACAGGCCGCATATCCCTTTAAATCAAATCTTCCTTTCCCTCGCCTTCACCACTCATCTCAATCCAGATTATACCATAAGACTTGAAAACATACATTAAAAATTGAATATTTGGGAAGCATTATATATCTGAAGCCAACATATCTTTAGAAGTAACCATCTAAGCATGCCAGCAAAAGATGTTATCACCTTCAATAACTTCACCAAATTCTGAAAATGCCTTAACCAAAAGTCCTCCAAAAGTTGACAGAGGAAGCCCAGCATTGTCCAACCCTATAGACTTCATTACTAAAATGAATTATCACTGCATGCATATAGATACAGAAAACTTCAATAAGACAACCTTTCAGGCCTCCACACTAAAAACGGCTAGATAATGTATGCAATACGGTAAGTATATGTGAGCTCATAGGAATTCAAAGCTGCGTGGTAGTGTTTCGCAATTCTGCCACTCTAATGGGCTGTTCCATGTTTGAGAAAGATCTTGTATGTCTGTTGCCAAATTAATGGTCTTTAAAAAGAGTGAAAAAGAATGAGCACTTGACAGTATTTAACCAACAAATTCAAAAGTATCCCTTTGCATTCTCTGTAGAACCGTGCATAACGCTCACAGAGTCACGGGTGCTACTTCAAGGAAGCACTAGTAGGAAATCATTCTGATTTCTGAATGGCCAATACAGTTTGTCAATTTTATGAAATGTAAACAAAGAGGCAGATTTCAATTTGTGTCCTTACAACTAAAACAGGACCCATGTCAGTGCCTAGCCATTTCTAGTCCCTTTTCTTTTGTCTTCAATATCCCGTGTCAAAGTGTCGTTTCTCCGCTAAAAACTAAGGGGATTCACATTAAAATAAACAAAAATAAACGACGGGTTACCTTTAATGAAGACTTTGGCTGGAGAAGAAATATTGAATTCCGCAGAAGAATTAGAGCTGCAGCGAAGAATGGGGGATGATGATAAAGGAATTGACATTGATAGCGAAGTAAACATTGGGCACAGTGGGAGCTTTAGAAACAGAGTGTTGCAGATTGATGGTTTTGAAACGGCGAACCATCTGGGAAACACAAGGTGTGAATTTTACAGAAGTGCCATTTTTCCCCAGCCAACGTACAAGGAAGTGTCGCTCAAAAACACCAACTTCCAAAAAACCTAAACGATGGTGACGTCGTTGACGTGGCTCATAGCATGGAATGGGAGCTAAGATCTTCAATATGATGATGCTACAGCATTTGAACACCGGAGGAGTGAGTGGACTTAATTTATTTTCATCCTGATGACAAGGAGTGTGTTCAGGAGTCCATCAGAAGAAAGGAGTTACGAATTCTAAAATGATTTTACAGATTTCGATATGCTTTTATATTAACTTACGTGCTTGAGAAAAATTGTTTCCCAAACATGCACAAGAATCGAAAGGAAGAACTGTACGAGGGAAATTAATCAAATTATTGATTTTATTTTTGTGGGAATGACAAATTGACAATTAGAATTTCTGGGACAAGAAAGTCAGTCTGCATGAGGCCCAAAAAGACACTTGGTCTGTGTTATCAGCCAGTGTTCATATTAGTTGACCAATATGTGTGTGCATTCTTAGTTCCTTACCTGTTATCAATTGACTTGAACTATATATTGTTATTGTTAACTACCCTCGTCCACCTAATTTCGATTCACCAAAAATATGGCAAGATCATTAATTAACCCTGTGGCCACACAAGAAGAAACGAGATCACTAGATAAGGGAAGATCAATCGAAGTCATCTAAATAGGAATGCAGAAAGAGACATTGATTTGATGGCAGACCCTATGACTTCTCCAAAACACGCACGTTGGTTTTTAAAAAATCATGGATGGTCGTATGTTAGGGAGATCAGTCATCACCCAGCTCCAATCACACACATGCATGCATATTTATTTATAGTTTGAATTGCTGGCCAAAAACTAGGATACCAAAGGCTTGAATTTCTCCGAAAGGGGAACAGGTTTGTGTTCGAAGAGACAGGGAAATTACAGTGAATAAATACTTAAGGCCTGCTAATTGCGACTAGCTAAATGATGTCATCATGCACGTAGGCACTAATAATACAGTTGCACCAATTAATCATATGTCTCAAATTAAGCCATGCTTGCTTGCAGGCCAAATTAAAGTAGTAAGGATTGTGGCTTTATGTTTAATCGTGCAACAAATATATGTTGAGCTCTCACTCGTATTACATTTTGAGATGCTTGTAAGTGGTGTTATTTGTTAACATAATATAATCTTGCCTCAAAGTGACAACAAAGGATGTTCTCGTATTAGTAAGAGCCAATAACCCATGAATTCTTTCATATAAAAAAAATTTCGAAATCGTGAATTTAAATTTTACTATCAATGAGATTCTTGTTGATTGGCAATATGAAAGTATTTATATAAGCACCTTTTAAATTCGGAGGCATGACTTTGTCCATATAATCACAGTCATTTGACTTTTTTAAAAAAAATTATCTAAATTCCACATGTTGCTGACTTGGCAATTATTTACACATAGGATGCTTGAGTTTGAGTGAGTGATCATCCTGGTTATGAGTTGAAGTATTAAAATATCAATTTTGCCTTACTTTTATATTAATAAAAATATTAAATAGCATAAATTGTACCCCTCGTTCACTTCATAAAACCAATATTAGTATATTCTTAAATCAATAGTTTTGACTTTTGAGGCCTACAGCCCCGTCATTTAATTATAACAAATAAAAAACAAAATAAAAAAAATCCCCTCATTGCCTGTTATTATTAGCTTAATTATGTCAATAACTTATCCTTGGCACCTTTATTTTTTTTTTTATATTTCATCTTGATTGTTTGACTTTTATTTATTTACAATTTTCCTTTTCCATTTTCTTATTTGCTTTATTGTAATTTCATTTCTATTATTTCTTAATTTGGTTTTAATTCGAAGACTTCACTTGACTTCATATTTCACGTATTTTCATTTGGTTTCAATTCCGTCCTCCATCCCTCATTGTGTACGTCCACTTCTATTTCTGAGTTATGCTTTCTTATCAGCTAGCTA
>JANTPZ010153505.1:0-16132 GCA_025593235.1 Vachellia pachyceras | reverse complement strand
AAGAAGAAGAAGAAGAAGCTTTCACTATGCTCAACCGCCCGATTCATTTAAATATTAAACCTCCATCGTATTGGGCCTTGAAATGTATCTATTCGGCCATCTCTCACAAATATGTCTTGGTTTTGTCGGTAAAAAATTATTATATATGTCACTAAGCATCATTAGAGTTCGAGTTTAAATAAGTTGTTGCGTCTTTAGATTTACTAATCATTATACATTTTTCTATTTTAATCTAAATTTCAGTACTTCTCTCATTTTTTTGGGACTTGAATGCTTCTTTAATTATAACTATTCCTTTCCCATTTGCCTCTTCTCTTCTCCTTCTTACAGTCGTTAAAGCAAATTTGAATCCTTTCTTCGTAAATCATAAATCGCGTTGTATAATTAACTTCCACCGTTCACACAGTCACAAAACTTGTAATATTAACAAGTTGTATATGTATATTTTGCATGCATTAGTAAATGGATTCTTTTTTGGGGCAAATTAGTAAATGGAATCTAAATTCATGCATTACCTTCTGTCTCTCCAGTACGGACCTTCCATTTTTAATATGAGATTTAGTTTTTTATGCATTACCCCCATAAATCAAATTGTGTATTGAGAATTAATTATACTATTATATGATATACACGGGTGGAAATCTAAACCAGATGCACTGCTTTTTATGTGTAAAATGTGTCTCTATCTTTTCAAACTCATTCAAAAAAAAAATAATAATAAGATAGTTCAGTCAATGCACAAACACCAAGAGGAGACCACTCGACCAAAAGGGAAACATTACATAAACTATTAAAAGACTCTAATGACATTACACCATAGGAGATTCAATTAAACAATTGTAAAAAGAATATAATGTCTAGAAATATTGTGCTGATCCTTGATGCTTTGAAGGAGTCAATTGATAAAGGGTTTTTGTGAATTCGTGCAATATCTAGATTACACAAATTAGAATGAAGGAGACCAGAGTTGATGATCCAGCTTAGAGATGATATTGAACAAAACAGTCATAAATTTAACCCTTGTGCCAATGATTTTCCCCATCTGAACAACTGTAAAGGCAGGTTGTATAGACAAATGAAGACTTCACCATAACTATCTGTGTTTGGATTTTTTTACGATGATGCTACATTGTTTCCTTGATTCCTGGGTTATGGAAGAGGGATGAAAGTTTTGGATAAGAGATGTATTTACTGAATCCTTAGTGAAAGCCAAGTGGGCCATTGAGACGAAGGAGGATATTTCTTTGACCACCATAAGGGGTTGATCAATCCTTCCTTGATGGAGGGCCTTGTTACATTTTAACCAAAAGAAGTTTAGTAAATGAATTATTCCTTTAAGCATATCTTCGTGACCATCCAAATTGAGTTGAGCAATCATATTTTTCAACCAAGACCGAGATGAGGAGAAGCTGTGAAGAGGAGGTCTAATAGACACACATCCAAATCATATGGATTGGGCAAAAGGACATGAGAAGAAAATGTGTTCAAGAGTTTCAAAGCAAGCACATCCAAGTAGACACTGACCTTGCAAATTCAAGTGATGGTTCTTCAGAATGTCAACATGTAAAGCCTTATGTAAAAGTTTCCATGTAAATAACAAGCATTTGTATGGTAACTTAATTGACCATAGCACTTTTCAGAAGGGATCTATATTTGTCGAGATATTAAGCTCTTGAGCTAGTAACTTCCTGAATCCTTCTTTGCTTGAAGGGTGTCCCAACTGTTATAATTTATCTGATGTATTTGCAAAAGAGATCGGGATAGAGATAATTTCTCGGGCTGTGGAAAGGGGTATAAAGAGTGGACTAATGCAGTGTTCCATCCCATATGATTCCAAATGCTACCATTATGCATTAACAGATCAACAACCGTTGAAGAGTTCATAGGGTTGTCTGATTCAAATTGCATAGGCCATCACAGATGTGGTTAAGAGCAATGGCATTACCATTTCCAATTTGCCACTCGAGGTTTGAGGTGACCGCATTAGAAGACTCAAGGATACCTCTCTATAGCCCAGAAGAGTTGTCAGGTTTTTCTAAGAAAGATTCTGAGTTGCAGTCCATATATTTAATCCTCATGTTGATAAGAATGGGGGAGGTTCGTCAGCTTCAATAATTCTCGAGACCTGTTTGGCTAATAGTGCTTGATTAATTACCTTTGATAGTCTGATCCCCAAACCTCCTTGATTGACTGAGAGGAATAACTTATCTTTACGGGATAGATAAATTTTCTTGTTGTCCCTATTTGATTCCCAAAAGAAATTAAGACATCTTCCATCAATCGTGCCACAGATATATTGCGGGATTTTAGTGCAAGACATGATGTGGATACTGGAAGTTGATAGAACTGACTTGATCAGGGTTAACATGCTTGCTTGTGAAAGTAGCCTTTCTATCCATGCATTTGTTCTACTATCCGCGGACGAGAGCAATTGCTGGTAGATGATGGATTTATCTTTACCACGATCAATCCAGGTACCTAGAAATTTCCCTAGTCTTGCTGATAAATACGCAATTTTTGAGAAAACAATCTCTAATCTACCAACTTGCTCTTAACATTTGGATAAGTTCTTAGAGAATTATTTTTGAAGAAAAATGATAAATTTAAAAGTGATGTTAAATAATAGATTTAAAAAAATAACTTAAGAAAAAATAGAAAAATGACTCCCGTGAAATCATGATTTTCAACTCCGAACCATATTTTGATTCACAAAAAAAAAACAATAGTTTTGAGGATTAAATGCTATCTTAAACTTTGATGGGGATGTCTATTCACTCTACTTTTGAAACTATGGTTTGAGTCAAAACCATGGTTTCAAAATGGATGCCAAACACACATTGTGAATGTTTAAATTAGTTTATTTCAAATGACTTATATAATTATCTTTGATTAAATTATCCCACTTCAAATTTTTTAAATTATTTTTTTAATATGATTTACAGTATATAAAATAAATATATAATATAGGTTTTATTTCCATTTACATGAACTCTTTCCCAATGCTATCACATATAGGCAAGTACCCATTTTGCCATCGCCTGCTTCATCATACTTTCTTCTTTTGTGAAAAAATTTAACTAGACTCAAACATCTTTCAGATATAGGGTTTATTATATAGGATCATGTGTCAACTTGCGTTAACGTGCATTCATAAGGTAGAAGTAAACAGTTGTGATCGTCTACCCTATATCCCCCATTTCCATAACAACGATGTTACAAAAAGATCAAGGATTAAAAACGTAGATTCCTAACGGTGACAGTAGTACCTGCTATAGTGTGTGTTTGAGAACTCCGTTGGGAGAATGGATTTTACAGATTCCGAGGCATTTTATGGATTTCGAGATGGTTTTACGGATTTCAAGATGGTTTTTATGAATTTCGAGATGGTTTTTACAGATTTCAAGATGGTTTTTTCTCGACTTACGTGTACCGTTTTGGCAACGATGTTGCCAAACAAGCACATAAATATTCTTTCAGTAGATCTTTTTTGGTCACATGAAATTTTAACTAAAGCTAACTCCATTACACTATATTTTATACTTCCATTATTTTTTTTATTAAAACAGCTGAAATCCAATAATACAATAAGATCTTACAAAAGATCAGTATGGTAAGCATCCCCATCATTCACCACCGACCATAGGAGAGTCGGTGGTTGATCAAAAAAGTAGAAATTCCCTATCAAATCATAAGTAATTTTATTAAATGATCCGCTACCATATTTTCTTCTTTTATGACATATTGAAATATAACCTGTCAGTTCATAGAGATGATCATCCTGGCTTCATCTACTATATCTCTAAATGGATGGGTAGAATCGCATCATCAAGTTAATAGATTAATAGCCCCTATACAATCAAAGAGAACCAAGATTCTTTTGTATTGATGATTCCAACACAGATGTAACTCATGAATAATGGCAATGATTCCTACTATAGTTGGAGGTACTCTCGTGAATTTGCAACTGAAGCCATCTATCCATCGGCCATCCCATGGAGAGCACCACCGCATCCACTCCGTCCTGATCTGAGCACAGAACCATCAACCTTCAACTTACAGAGGTCAATGTTTCCCTTACCCCCCACCATTGCATACCTTTTTGCCCTCTATATCAATTACATTGAGACAAGATAGATTGATCCCTTGTATACTACTTAAAATGGCTAAAATTTCATATGGAGAGTGGACTACTTAAAATGGCTAAAATTTTGTTTAGGCCCCTTGTAAATCGAATTTTATTTAACTTAAGCTACTTGAGTTATGATAACCCACCAACCTAACTCCATCATACAGTAAGTACTGCCTAACAAAAGTAACATCTTTTTTTTTTTACTTGATCTCGTATGTTTAGGAGTCTTTTGGGAAAAAAAGGAGTTTATGGATTCTAAAAAAAATTTACGAATTTGAAAATATTTTTTACAAATTTCAAGATTTTTTAGAGATTTCAAAATAACTTTTATCTTGATTTACGTGAGGGGAAGATTTTTCAAAAATAAACTACATTTTTTTCCGAATGAAATTGTAAATTCTTACTAGTTATTAGATTTATTTATCGGAGCATTTACAAAAATCAAATGCAGGTTGACCAATACTTTTTTTAAAACGGGACAATATAACACATTGTCTCGGAAACAACCATTTTTGTGGCCAGGTTGACTGGATTTTACTTTGTTGGCTTTTGTCCCCACTGCTCCCCCCTTTTGCTTTTCTTTTCTTTTTATTTTGATTCTTCATCCTCCTTATCTATCTCCAATGCCCAATCTAGTTTCCATCCATCTCTGTCTCTGACTTTACTCTCGGCCCTTAAATTTTCTCAACGAAACCGCGTTTTTTCTGAGTCTGTTTTCCACTGTCCCTTCTCTTTCATCTTCGTTGCACAACCAACCCTCCATCCCTTTCTTCTTCTGGATTCCTCATCTCTTTACATGTGCTCTGATGAGCTATTTGACCACCGGGCACTAACCTTCCCCACTTGTCCATAATGGCTGAGAACGGCGAGGAGAAGTTATTGGCTGTTGCGCGTCACATAGCCAAGACCCTTGGCCACAATAACAACATGGCCGATGATATTCTCCATATCTTCTCCACCTTCGATGGCAGGTTTTCAAGGGAGAAGCTTTCCGACAAAGTTGCTAATGACGATCCCAGGGGCTGCGCCGCACTTGACCACACCCTCAAGTCTCTTGACCGTCGGATCTCCCAGTACGTGTCTTCAGACCACCCGATCTGGGCTGATTCTGCTGACTCCGCCGCCTTTCTCGACGCCATTGATGAGTTAATCGCGACCTTGGCCGAGTGGAGCCCGGTGGCGGCGGATAAGACCGTTCGCGCGTGCCTGGTACGCGCCGAGGATATTCTCCAGCAGGCCATGTTTCGCGTTGAGGACGAGTTCAGGACTCTGATGGAACTTGGTGGCGGATCGTTTGACCTGACCCGAGCGTATGGGAATGGCGAGTCCACGGGGAACTTGTCGTTTGACTCGGAGGAGGACGAAGACCATGAAGTTGAAGGTGTCATAGGGAACGGTGAGGATGACCAGATCCCGGTGGCCCTACCTGTGGTCGATTACGACATCGTCATTGATGCGCTGCCATCGGCTACGATCAACGACCTTCACGAAATCGCAAAGCGCATGGTAGTTGCTGGGTTCGGGAAGGAGTGCTCCCACGTGTATAGCAGCTGCCGCAGAGAATTCTTGGAGGAGAGCTTTTCGAGATTGGGGTTGCAGAAGCTCAGCATTGAAGACGTTCACAAGATGCAGTGGCAGGACCTCGAAGACGAGATTGAAAGGTGGATCAAAGCTTCGAATGTGGCTCTCAGGATATTATTCCCCAGCGAACGGCGACTCTGTGATCGCGTCTTTTTCGGTTTCTCCGCAGCTTCAGATCACTCTTTTATGGAGGTCTGTCGAGGATCGACTATTCAACTTCTTAATTTCGCCGATGCCGTGGCGATTGGGAGCCGGTCTCCGGAGAGATTGTTCAGAATTTTAGACGTTTTCGAGACGTTGAGGGACCTAATTCCAGAATTTGAATCTTTATTCTCCGATCAGTACTGTTTATCTCTGAGAAACGAGGCCCTCACAATCTGGAAGAGGCTTGGCGAAGCAATCAGAGGCATTTTTATGGAACTGGAGAATTTAATTCGTCGAGACCCGGCAAAGGCGGCTGTTCCTGGTGGTGGGCTTCATCCTATTACCCGCTATGTGATGAATTACCTGCGCGCAGCATGCCGGTCCCGGCAGACGCTGGAGCAGGTGTTCGAAGAGGATGGGCTTCCAATGAAGGATTACCCTAAGCTTGACGATTCGTCCTCTTCACTATCTGTGCGAATGGCTTGGATTATGGAATTGCTAGAGAGCAATCTCGAAGTCAAGTCCAAAATCTATAAGGACTCTGCATTGTGTTCTGTTTTCATGATGAACAACGGAAGGTACATTGTTCAGAAGGCAAAAGATAGTGAGCTGGGAACCCTATTGGGCGATGATTGGATCCGTAAACACACTGCGAAAGTCAGACAATACCATGTAAACTATCAGAGAAGCTCGTGGAATAAGTTTCTGAGCTTGTTGAAGGTGGACAATGGTTCATTGGGGGGGCCTAATGCTGCTTCAAAGACTATGAAAGAGAAGCTTAAATTGTTCAACATGCAGTTTGAGGAAATATGTAGGGTTCAATCTAAATGGTTTGTGTTTGATGAGCAACTAAGGGAAGAGATTAGAATTTCCCTGGAAAAATTATTGATGCCAGCATATGGAAACTTCATTACAAGGTTTCGGAATCTCCCAGACGTGGGGAAGCAAGCTGACAAGTATATTAGGTATGCAGAGGAGGACATTGAAGCAAAACTCAGCGATTTGTTTCAGGGAAGCAGTGGATCAATGGGGAGAAGGTAAAAGCTAGAGTTACTGTTTGTTGTGTGTATGTATTTGGTAGTGTAAGTTTTCTTTTGGACATAGTATTTGGTAGTGCAAGTTAGAATGCTATAATTTTGGATTTCATCGTAATCAAATCTTCAAGGATTGTGTTCTTGTTATCTGTACACTAGCATCTTCATTTCCCCGACCAAATCAAGGATGAAGGCTTGGAAAGTTAAAGGCTAGTACCATCTGGGTCATCAGACCTATCTGTTTCGCTGTAAAATTAGATTACAAATTGGCGTTCTCTTTCAAATGCATGCTTAAAACAGTCCAAGAAGGTTGACGAAGCAACATTTTAAGTTTCAGACTGGAAGATTGTTTTTTGATGGGCGGGAGATTTGGTTTCTCATCTTTGCTTTTGGAAGTTAGCAGGAAAAGAGACAAAAGCTGGTCAAATTGAGTAGCTGAAGGAAGTTGGTTCATGCAGAATATAGTGCTTTATTAAAAGGAGAGACACCTAGCACGGCCCGTCGGCCTGCCCCTGCGTTCCATTCTGCTTACTTTTTCTACACACTATACTTGTATGCCGGAACTAAAGACGAAAAAGGAGAAGAATCTCTGAAGTTTCTTCGTCTGAGATCTGAATACGAATGAACGAGTATTGATTGACAGCGATCATTCAACCAATCTTGCTGCACCTAGATACAAGGACCAAAATAAAATAAATTGACTCATATGACACTCATTTAATTTTCAATTCAGGTAATCAGATATTGACTTGAAAACCAGTATATCATGATTGAACCAATACTCTGACAAACTAAACAACGAGTATAATTAGGCTCAATTTATACGCACAGGCAAATGCATTGGCCAGAGAAGAATCAAGAAATGTCAATAGGCATTAATACAAGACTAAACGAGGAGGATCTTACGAAAGAAGCTACAGATCCTAATCAGTAAGTAACTTCTCAATCTCAAATAAGATTTCTGGCCATATATTATGATTTTGGCTCATAAATAGTTAATTACAGGCAAATTATAGATCCTAATCAGAGATATATAAATTATGTTTTTAATTGAAGTTCGCTAACGTCAACGCAAGCTGGACTTGCGAAAATAATAAAGAAAGAGAGTTTTGATTGGACAAACAATTGGATTGACACTCAGAATGAGGAAACAAGGAGAGGCATAAATCTGTACCTTATATAGTAGGGTAATTGGTCATGTACATTAATGGGCCATTGTGTGTGTGTGTGTGTATGCGTAAACCAGTGCGCTTACTTGAGAAACTTGTGGTCTTTGAGGCAATCGCGATTGTATGTTTGTAGTCTGATTTTTGTTTCTTCACACACTTCCTATTCTCAAGATGACAGATGTCATAGAAGCTGGCAGTTAAATCATTAGTGCAGGCACAGATAAAAACCAAAGCATTTCCCAGCATTCTCTCAGCTTCTTCCTCTCCCGCATTACTCTTCAAAGTAATGGGCCATTACCGGTGACTGAAACTTGGTGGAAAAATGAAGCATCCTGGTTGGCTGAAAGAAGTGCCAAATTGAGGTAATGAAATCCAGGTGCCTAGGGGCTGTCGTTGGCTTCCTTGTATTCTGGCTAGGAACTTGCTTCCTAATTCCTATGGTTTTATGCACACCATTTATTAATGGTGAAACACATTGAAAGGAATCCAGGGAGAAATTATGTCAATTTGAGTAGATATCTTGTTTGACATTCAACTATCAAAAGGCACATGGAAGAAGACAATTAAGTCTTCTTGTTTTTATTTTCTATGTGATTTTATTACTTTGAAAAGGGTCATCTTGTATTTAGTGGATTATTAGAAAGATTTGATCTATCTTTTCGATATTTTGAATTATTAAAGATCTTTAGGATATATTATTAGTTTATCTTTTAGGATATTATTCTTAATATATAAATGCCAATTAGGGATCTTAGGATATCATTTGATATCAATATCTTTAATTTAATTTAAGTGGATGGCCTCGTGTTATTATATTTGTTAATTATTTTAGAATGAATAAAAAAATTTTCTTCAACAAATTTTAACTTGTAATTTGTATTCGGGATAGAATACGGTTGGATCATAAGAGAGTGATCAACTTTTGTGGATGCTTTTATAGTTGAATATCTAGATACAAGTTCTTCTATGGTTTTAACTGATAGGTTATGTTGTAAAAATTTGATCAACTTTTGTAAAGCCTTTTATAACTAAAAATATAGAGATAAATTCATCTAAGATTTTAACTAATCAAATACTTAATTTACAAGTCAATCCGCTCTCTCACACAGTACTTCTCCTTTGAATATACGAAATGTTCACAAAATGAATGTAAGCAGAGCTATTTTTGTTTAGCATGAAATATGGCGTGTAACCAGTCACCAGCAGATGAATTGTTCTAACCCGATAACTCACTTTTGCATCAAGCAACGCCCCGTCTCTGCTCAGTGCATTAGCACCCAAACAACTCTTCAACGTATGTCCTGAGGTCAAAAGCTTTAAATTTCCAATTAGATTTTCTATATCCTTTGCAAATCTGAAATCTTGACGTGGGATTTATAGACTTCACTGACGAGGGATTTTCGCATATTTGGAGTAGCAGGCAGTAAAAATTGACTTACTTGCCAACGGGATTCCCACTCCCTTGAACTTAGAAATGGGGTATCGGATGAGGCATGCCAAGGGCAGCTTGCTAATGTGTTCTAATTAATATGTTAAATTCTATTATCGACATGTTACTGCTTAGTTGCGTAGGGTTGTGTCCCTTCGTGCCTTGTGGAATTTTTCTTTACACAGATTATATAAAGTAATTGATCATGTCATCCTTTGTGCATAATTGCATATAATACAGGTTTAGAACTTGCGACCTCTCTCCATTTTGAGGGCTTCCTTGGAGTTGGGTTGTTTGGATTGATTTATTTTAAAAGAGAAACAAAGAGGTTTTTCTTAATTGATTCTCTTATTTCTCAAACATGCCATTAGCAACGGTAATCTTGCTGCCCGCATGACATGGCGGTTGTATATTCAAATCCTGCAAATAGTATGTCTACTTGCTGGGTAAAGCTGCGTACATATATTTTTTCCTAAATGTCATATGGTGAGAATCTTATGCATTAGACACTTCTAAAAAAGGGGGTAAAGAAATGAAAAACAAAAAACGATATAAAGGGTTGTAAGAGCTTATAACTATGGGAAGATAACAAAACATCCAAATTTACATGAGCTCATGAAAAACTGGCAAAAAATAATGATCAAAAGATAGTTATTTATGTCTATTAATTAGTTAGTTAGACTGTAGAATGATCAGACGCCCACAAAAGAATTGTGCAGCTGAAAAACACATTTATAAGTATATTTGGCTGCTATTACTATACACAAACTTGGGCAGCACTTCCTCCTCCACGTACTTTGCCATGTACCTGTAGGCTGCTTCAGTTGGATGCACACTATCCCAAAACACAAACTTTGAAGCCTCCTCACATGTGGGTGTAAGTTCGTTGCACAATGGTCCTGCTTCAACAATGCCACTCCCACAACACCCTCTGTTCGTTACCTCAAAGCCTGTTTGATCAAATGCCCGTGAGACCCAATTCACAAATATTTTGTATTTATTAGACAGATGGGTTTAACTTTTAAACATGTGCAATTAATTATGATATATCTCACCGTATTTCTCAGGTTGTTTGATGAGGTTGGCCAAGGGGTTATACACGTCTGCGTAAACAACTCTGCTTCCTGGAAGTGTAGCTTGCACATGAAGCAATAACCTTTCCAATTTTTTGTTGTGGAGTTCAGAGTCTAAGTTCTCTTGCTCTACACATTTTCGATCCTTTGGATTCTTAAACTTTGCTGTTATCTGAAGGGGTATGCAACCGATTGGAGGAAGCCCAACCACAGCTATGTTCCTGCATCCAAGGTTGTATAGTTCCTGCAGTTTTACACACAAGAGGATCTGTTAGATTCAGTTTTAAACGAACTGATAAAAGAACTAGCTAGGCATTGCTCAAATTCTATAAAGCACTTACCTTTATGAAGATTTGCAGCCTATTCTGCAGAAAATTTTGGTACCCACTTATGTCAAACTCGTGTTTTCTGGTGGGAACATCATAAAAATTGAAACTGAAGTCATTAGTTCCAGCACTGATGAAAACCAGAGCGCGTCCAAGTATCTTCTGAGCTTCATCTTTTCCCACAATGCACTTGATTTTTTCCACATATGCTCTGAAGTAGTCAATCTGCTTGGAAACAGGGATCACTCCAGAAGCAACCGTAGTCAAATCATCAAGTCCTGATCCGCCAGAAGCAAAGCTAACTCCAGTTATAAGTTCATGGTCTGATAGATTTGGGTCTAGATAAGGAGGGACCGTCTCTTTGATGCCTAGAACAGAGGCAACGAAGTCTGTCACCAATTTTCCATTGGAGTATCTACCAGTGGACACGTGGCCAGGGAAATCTTTGCCATAAGGGAGATGATTTCCCTTAAACAATGTCTCGATGAAGTTGTTGTTTCCTGGGTCGACTGTTGAATCCCCAAAAACTATAATGGATGAGAACTTGGGTCTCGAGGCATTGCTTACGGCAACTAGAACGGTGAAGATGTGCAGCAGAATGAAGTGGGTCGTGGGGGAAGCCATTGCAGACTCTGAGGCTTGGCTTGATCTGTTTGGCGCAGCAGTTAATATGAAGGAAGAAGCAAGTTTCTTTGGTGATAAAATTTGTGCATTGCAGGAGAACCACAATCGCACAGCGGAGATAGAGGCTAAGCTTCCCCTTTTAGGTAATGAGAAAGACATTATGATGACAGGAGTTTGTGGAACTTGCCATTCAATAATCACACCATGCTATCGCTTCACTTCAGCACAAACTCTCGAGAAGTTCCCTAAGCATTATTCTGTTTTACCTAAGATGATTTCAAAATATTAGAGGATAGATATTACAAGAGGTTTGCCAAGTTGTAATCGGTTATCATGCCAATCTAACCTTTAAAGACAGGCATCATTAAATTAAAGCTGCTAGTATGCCAGCAAATAACTTAGTGCCGTTAAGCGGGAGACATGCATTAAAACGGCAACTAGAACGGTGAAGATGTGCAGCAGAATGAAGTGGGTCGTGGGGGAAGCCATTGCAGACTCTGAGGCTTGGCTTGATCTGTTTGGCGCAGCAGTTAATATGAAGGAAGAAGCAAGTTTCTTTGGTGATAAAATTTGTGCATTGCTGGAGAACCACAATCGCACAGCGGAGATAGAGGCTAAGCTTCCCCTTTTAGGTAATGAGAAAGACATTATGATGACAGGAGTTTGTGGAACTTGCCATTCAATAATCACACCATGCTATCGCTTCACTTCAGCACAAACTCTCGAGAAGTTCCCTAAGCATTATTCTGTTTTACCTAAGATGATTTCAAAATATTAGAGGATAGATATTACAAGAGGTTTGCCAAGTTGTAATCGGTTATCAAGCCAATCTAACCTTTAAAGACAGGCACCATTAAATTAAAGCTGCTAGTATGCCAGCAAATAACTTAGTGCCGTTAAGCGGGAGACATGCATTAACTTACCAAGAAAAGAATACATATTAATTACGGAGTGTGTGCATCGCGCAGATTGCATGATATATACTCTTATCTCCTTAAAAAATCTGAGTCAGTGCTGGATAAGTGTGAGAAATGCAATGGACATCTCTGTTCATTAATCTTGATGCTCTCACTTTTCTCATAAATAAAATTCCATGCCAATCTCATTATATACGTGTGTGTGTAACTCCATCTTGTCGGTATTATAAGGCGCACTAACCAGAATGTACATTATAGTCTTTTGCACAATCCACTTGCTAATTTTCACAAGTATTGAATGTTTTTTATATATGTTCATATGGGAAGCGAGAGAAAAGTAAAAAATTGATATAATGCTAAAATTTAGTATAGTTAATGGGGTAATATTGGAAATCTTTTACATTTTATAACAAATTTAATGCTTATAATTGTTTTTATTGATACATGAGAAATTATCTAGAATTGAGACTCATAACAGGAATAGTAGGGGGTAATGAAAAATTTGAACGGTTAAGAGGTGGCAAGCGGTAGTGTTAAGTTTCAGCAAACCTGTGTAAAGCTATGTTAGTGTAGCAGACAAGTGGATAACACTGATTTACGGGCCCTAATTTGTTCCTAATCTAAAATTGGTTGGTAGTTTATGTTGATCATTTTATAATTCGTTAAATCATAAGTATCCTTTAATGTAAGGTAATTCTGTACAAGATACTATTGGATACTGGTAATTCCGTCCAAGATACTATTGGATACTAACATATCTCCTAACGAAAATTTAAACATTGATTTATTATATTATGAGGGTCTAATGCCCTTTTCTAAACCCAACTCTATTAGTACTGGACTTGTTTGGGAGTATGGTAGAGAAATATTTTTATGCAAGTCGAGGCAAATATATTAGGAGATTATATCGTTTTACAAAAAAACACCGTTAAATGTGCGTTTGGCCTTTTCAAATGTTGTCACAAACAAGCCCATTGTTTTATGATTTTTTTTTGATACAAAAATTTTAAGCAGGGGGTTGGGCTCACCCACAAACCAAGGGCAAGGCGAAATCTCCCTTCCTCTTAGGTCATACTAATGTTGGGCAGGGCGAGCCGTCAATTACACTCAAACGTTTACCTAAGCACCCAGGAGCTAGGATGCCTCTCCAAGCGCCGTGACTGGAGCCACAACAATTTGATCTTCTCCGGTATCGAACTATCTCAGTGTCCAATACCTTCACCAGCTGAACCCACGGACGATGGGTCCATTGTTTTATGATTTTGTTAAATATGTAGTGTGATAAATGATACAATTAAAAAGAAGCTGCAAGTCAAAAATCCCAAAGCTGCATTACCAAAAATGGCCCAAAAACGTAGTAATGGAATTGACATATGTAGTGGCAAAACAGAGTTGGATGTTGTGGGGTATTTGGGCTAGCCATTAATGAAGATGGGTCTCTACCCCTGTGCATGCATGTTGTGTGTACTTTGAAGGCCTTTTATGAGACTGACATGTTCTGTGTCTAGTTATTGCTCCAAAAGCTGTAGGCCTAACATACCCATTAAACACATCATTTACTACTTGTCCATTATGATGATGATCATAAAGTCCACTTGTAAAGCAGAGCCTTCCCATTGCAGTAGCATGTAACAGTTATAGGTGGTAATTAATTTGTTCTCCTATGTGACATAATTTTTTTGAATAAAATAATTGGGTTAAAATCCAATTTTATCCTTAATTTTTAACAGGCGCACTAGGCACTCTAAAAGTTAAGGGTGAGTCGATAAATATGAAAAAAAGGTGCCTTACTGCCTCTTCTTAAATGTCTGTTATTTTGACAGTTAGTTGACCATTAGTCTCTAGGCATTTTATATTTGTAATTTTAGGACTTTAATTGATATTAATTTTCTTCTAAGTTACTTTATGTATAATTTCTTGATGTTTCTGTAATTATTTCCTTCGAAATGACATGCATGGGAAGTGATATTGCGCCTCAGGGTGCCCACTATACATGTCTTGAAAAAAAGAGTTCAGGGGCACAACTGGATTTTAATCCCAACTTGATTTTAAGCTAAGGATGTTTCATAAATTTGCAGATCTTTGGAAAGAAATACCTATTAGTTTCCTGTAATTAATACCACTAATCAAAATGACTTCAAGATGCTATTCAATGTCTTAAACATCCATCTGCTATAAAATAATCAGAAAGAAAAGGAAATACGATCATCTGACCAACTACTGTTTACTGATGTGTGTGTTTGTGTGTACTCCACTCATCAAATAAATTAACAATGTGGCAAAAAGTTGAAGATTCATATATCTTTGAATAGCTCTGTGCTTCCAGAAGTGCGCCGAGCAATCTTTTTAATCTAATTATTATACACACATTTATAGGATCTGTCTGATTTATATGTCCACTTGAAACATGATTCTATGTAACCTTTTTTATTTCTTGAGTGTTAGGTTGTTGTTTTAGGTTTCAGGTGCCAAGTACAGCATTTAAAATGCAATTACTACTCCATCGCTTTCCAGCTAGCCTGCCTTGCCCCTTTACTCTTTTCCTTTGCATAATAGTATAGTTTTTGTGCACAGTCTATGCAGTTAAACGTATATGCACGCATGTATTGCTTTCCTTGAATCCATTTTTTTTAAATTTTCAAATCTTGGAATCACTCACACCACATTTGATTCAGATATATCCGTATTGATCTGGTCGATGTAATATGCTTATGCAGAAAATTACTGTCATTCAATATATATATATATATATATAATCACTTCATGCCTTCATAGTTCATGCACATATAATCTATAACCAAATTCCCATGTTGACCCTGCATTGATAGATACTCATACTCTAACAAAGGCTTAAAAATGATTTGAATTACAATCAATGGGGCTGTGGTGGAGTTCAAATATCGCTGTCGATATAAATGTCTTATTGGTGGAAATATGTAAATACTTTTATCAGCCTTCTTGAATTTAGACAAGCATACTCTGACATTAGTAAGATCCTAGTACCGAACTCGTCTAAGCCTTTTAGCACATAAAAAAAAAAGGCAGATACTCATGCGATGGTTTGGAAACAAAACTATCAAAGGTCAGTTTCAACGCATGCAAGGGTGATCTAGCTAGTCTGGAACCAACTATGTTTGGATTTTGAGGATGGCTACACACACACAAACGCACATCAGCTTGATGGAAGAAAAGGCAGGTTCCATATACCACAAAATAGAAGCTGAATCTACAAAATCTAACAAGCTACATATACATTATTTGCCCTTGTGCATGTGCAGTATGATATCAGATAAGAAAATCAAGACCCAAAAGACCATATAAATATATTGAGGAACACAAAATTTTGAGCAAAGCGTGGGTCCCTGAGAAAAAATAGCCATAAGGTGAAGCCCTAATAATCTAGCCAACTATTTTCATGATTGAGATGGGTGCCGGAAATCTTGCATTGCTTGTTCTTATTGCCTAGTGACCCTAATTTCACCAATTTGCATTTATGGGTCCACTCCCACTTTATAATTTGATGTGCTTGTTTATATCATCCATGTAACTTCTGCTTCCTATATATGAATTAATATACGCACTTGTCAATTATTAATTGATCTTTTACAAAATCATCTCTCCAAAAAAGTTGTGGATGAAAGTGCTTTTAGGGTCTTGGGTCATCGATATTGAATTATATATGCTGCTGTTCTTCTGTAGCTCTATG